>SADC01001335.1:531889-593802 GCA_004194705.1 Ditylenchus dipsaci
AATGATTTGCCCTTCGGGGAAATCATGATAATCGGAGGTGATTTTCACCAATATTACCCGTACAAGAGCGTGCAGGACGTTCGTAATAAGTCAGTCTTTCAGTAAAACATTCCGCTTTGTGGAAACATTTTCAAACTGAAATAAAATAAGCGTGCACTGCGAGAACAACATCAATCAGGCAAAAGTACCAGAGCAAATTTCGCCGAGTTTTTGCTCAAATGGGCGATGGAGAATTTAAATGCGATGAAAACGAATTTGTCAAAATTTTGAAGCAATGTGTAGTCAATAATGACTTGGTGAACGGAATATTTGGTGAATTCATCGAAAACGGGTTTTCGCGAAATGTCAAAAAGGCGTCATTTTGACTCCCAACGGAAAACATTTTTTAATAAACAGAAAAGTTCTTGAAAAATTAGAACAAAGGTCATAAAATGACACTTTCCTAAGTGTCGACGCGCGGAAATAGCCAAAAGGCTACATCGAGTACCCACCGGAATTTTTGCATTCACTGAATGAATCGGGACTTCCTCCTCATGAACTCAAGTTGACAAAAGGCTGCCCTGTGATCCTAACAAAGAAATCTTAATCTCGCAACTGCTTCGTGCAATGGCACAAGATTAATGGTGGAACAATCTACAAAGACATTCTGGAATGTGAAATTTCCAGTGTGTGCTGAGGACGATTTTTTGGCCTTGGAGTGAGAGTGAGTGAGAATGAAATTTGCCCTCACAGGCTGTGAGCAGTGTTTCCGTGCGGCCGAAAAAGGGGTCAAAAAGCCGAAGCATCTGCTTTTACAAAATTTTGAATGCCGAGAATAAATATGCTCATCAACAGTTTTTGAAAAAGCAGACCGCGAAACTATGCTTTCTGAAAAGCATATTTAATTTCATAATTTTTTCTCTGCCTTTTGGAAAAGCATAATTAATTGATGATTTTCTCGGCTTTTTAAAAAGCTATTTAATTTCAAAAATTTTCTCGGCTTTTTAAAAAGCCGAAAAAATTTAATAAATTGTTTCGGCTTTTCGAAAAAGCCGACAATTTTTGATCATTTTTCTTGGCTTTTTTGAAACAGCCGATATTTTTGATGATGTTTCTCGGCTTTTTGAAAAAGCCGATGTGGGTCTTGATGTCTTATTTTAGTGAAGATGAACAGGAAGAATGCCTTCAAAAGAATGTCTGCTGGACAGGAAAGTGCAAAGTCTTCCAAGAATTCATGTCTGTTTATTTTTCCTACTTCTCATTTCGCCATAGGTCATGATTTATTCAGGAATCGAAGTCGTTCCACATAAATTTGTTCCGTGGACGAGCCCATCTCGAGCAGGTTCTCCTATATTCGCTAAAGTTGGATGACGATCGCTGCTAGACTCTCGACATGATTTTGGCTCGATGGAAAAGTTCATGAAGAGGTCGACAATGCGTTCTAGTAGGTCATAGTTCTGAGCTTTCACGGAGATAATGTGACAATTATAGGAATGATGTCGATGCAACCGTCCAAGGAAGTGATCAGATCTTTTACGAAATAGGTGGTCTTGGGATAGGAGTGCCTGAAAGTACAAGAAGCTGAACTGGTGAACATCAGCTCAATTAGCTACTGTAATAATGTTTCCTTAAGAATGATCCACAATGGGCTAGGATTACAGAGCTTGTTGGTGGAAACGATATGGCTTTTAGTTGTATGATTGGTGCTTATCAGGTATACTCTGGGATCTTCTGCGACTTTGAGCTGTTAAAATAAAAGTTTAGTCTATCGGCTAGAAAGGGATTTTGCTGTTCGGTTCCAAAGCGCACAAGCAAAAGTACTTGCCCGATCTCACTGCTGGAAAAAAGTTGGTAGCCTTCCGTTTGACTGAACCAACGCCGGATCTGGCGCCAGGTAGGTCCTTTAAAACATTTTAGTGAATCACACAGTTAGATTCTTGATTTTAGTCAATCAAAATCGTGCGAGAAGTCGAAATGCGGTAAGTACTGCATCATCAATGGCGGCTTCGCTGATGTTTTTACAGTCTTCGCTCAGGTACTTAGTCAGTGTCGACGTCTTCGTCTACTATGGAGCGTGTATACTCGCAGGCGCAATTGGGGGCACAAGGACGCAGAAACAGGACAAGCGCTACTCTACTCAAGGATCAGCCGAATTACGGACAGCTTCATGGTGAGCTCGAAGAAGTCAAAAGTATCCTCAACGATTTATCCATTGGGTTGTTCACAATCGTATTGATTTGTACTGTTTTCGTCTTGTCGGATAAATGTTATTGCGGAGATTGTAATAAATTTAAATTTCTTCCTTCTATCCATCCTGTTTGTGTTTTCACACTGACTCTTAGGATAGACGAGTCCAGGTACAAGACTCAAAAGTTTTTAGGTTGTATTATTGTGTTATTTTCGTACATAGATCTCCAATGCGCATTGCACACCACTTGAATAGGACTGCTTGGATATTAAGGATGGATCCAGCCAACTGGGCGGCCACTAATTTGATCCGTCTACCTAGGTACTACAATATAGATAAGAACACCTAAGTAGGAGGTTGGATAGGACTAATTAAGTATGAGGCTGCATAGGATTATCTAAGTATGAGGTTGAATAGGACCACCTGAGTGTATGATTGGATAGGACCGCAGTGTGTGTAACCGGATTCTAGGCTTTCGTTGGTTAATATAGAGACAAAAAAATATATAATTAGGAGTATAACACAGTACTATCCATCTTCATCTCTTTTACCTTCTCATCATGCTCTTTTATCTCAGTTTTGAAAAGCATAGTTGTCGGCCAAACGAATCACGGGGAAACAGCGTAATTAATAACTATGCTTTCCATACATTAGAAAAAGCATATTTAATAATTATGCTTTTTCACAACTTGAAAAAAGCATAGTTATTTTCTTTTGTGGCTTTGCAGTTGTCAAAAAGTTCTCGGCTAAACTCAAGTATCAAAAAAGCAGAAATAATTTTTCTGCTTTTTCCCGCAATATTTTTAGCCGAAGAAAATAATATGCCAACACAATAGTTTGAAAAAGCAGATTGAACTTCTCGGCTTTTTTCGCGGCATATTAAATTCGAAAAATTTTCTCGGCCTTTTTTTTGGCGCACTTTTTTTGCCTATATAACTATGCTTTTTCAAAACAGGCCTAAAACTGGAAACACTGGCTGTGAGTGAGAGTGAGAATTTTAAATTTGTCCTCACAGGCTGTGAGTGAGAGTGAGAATTTTTGAAATTTGTCCTCACTGAGAGTGAGAATCTCACTGAGATCTCAGTGAGAATTAAAAATTTTCAATTTGCCAACTTTTTATTTAGCAAATTTCGGGAATTGATATAAACAAATGATTGTGTATTCAAAAGAGTAAATTGAGTTCGACTTCTATGTCTTGCCGTTGCTAACCGCATTGAGAGAAAGTTCGTTCGTTTGGCCTGCTCGTCGCCGGCGTGCTTAATATTTCTAATGCCAGCTCAGCAAATATTTCCACTCCTGAAATGTTCTCTTATAACCAGTGTTTTCATAATTTACACTGACAGTGACACTGACATTGACACTGACATGTCAGTTTAGCGAACCTGACATTTTTTAAGAAATCAACGCTAAATCACTGAAATTCGCTTGAAAAAAACAGAAGGAGAATGCAAAACAGCAAGTTGAGTTGACGATCTCTCAGGTTTAAATAATATCACCTGCCGTATTTCCTTTAATATAAGTCCCCTCTAATACAAGCCCCCCCTCAACTTTGAGGGTCTGTATCTCAGGGCAGAAACATATTTTTCAAAGCTGTTGTCTTAACTCTAACAGTTCTTCTGATTCCACGTTTTTTTATTTTTAGTTGAGCCCGAAAATCTCAAGATCGAATTCCAAATTTTCCGATTTTCGGGGATTCAAAAATAGAATCACCGGGGCTTCTATTAAAGGAATACGGTATTCCACCCATTTTATTCAATACCTATTTTACAGCTATGTAATTTTTTTATTTACTTAACATACTCGACGTTTACTTTGTGCTCTTCATTATTTTAATTATCTACCTTATCTTTGTAAACAATTTATTTTTACAACCTTACTTGATTTCGTTGCATGATTTTAAAGAATGAAGACTGAAATAATTCAAGAATGATATAAATTGATGCCATCTATGTAACGGAAATTCTCAAAAATTCTCACTGAGAATTGAGTGAGAATGATTTGTTGTGTGAGTGAGAGTGAGTGAGAATAGCATTTGTCCTCACAGGCTGTGAGTGAGAGTGAGAATTTTGAATTTTGTCCTCACAGGCTGTGAGTGAGATTCTCACTGAGAATTCTCAGTGAGATTCTCACTCGGAGTGAGCTCAGCACAACACTGGAAATTTCCACAGGCGAATTCGCCGGTAAAAGTGTCATTATTCAAAAGTGACACTAACAAGTTCAAAATTTCCTTTCACTTTGTATAGAAAATAGTTTCCAATCAAGCCATGCTTCGCCATGACAATTAATAAAGCCAAGGCCAGACAATTGATTTTGTCGGAATTGATTTAACAGATCCAGTGTTTACACACGGAATGGCTTATGTCGCTTTTTCCCTTGCAAGAGCCTGGAGTTCATAAGAGTTGCTGTGAAAAGTGGCAGCCAAATGCGGTTAAAATATTGTATGGAAAGGGGTTTTACTTGATTGCGAAACTAAAAAATTGGGTTGAAATTCCTTTGGGCAAACAGCTCATAAAATGCCAATCACGTGAAGTGGGTTTACGGCCCAGTTGGCACTGTAGTGATGTACTACACTGAACTTCACTTTCATGACGCAGGCGCCCGAGAGGGCGCCTGCGTCATGAAATGGCTCAAAATTAGGTATGAAGTCAAAAAATAGGGAAAAGTCTACCTAAAAAGCACTGAGTTGAGAGCGTGTCCGGGCCAGTTCGACCGTTTTACACTTTTCTAACTTTACTGGTTAATAGCTTATTTTTTAGCTGAGATTCTCTAGTTTTCACCATTATAAAACATCAACACCGACTTTCTCTATAAAAGTGGCTCAAAATGATATTCAAAGTCGAAAAAAGTTGTTTTTGACAATTTTTTAAAAAGTATGACCCACTCGACCCAAATATTATATCAACACCGAATCTCTATTGGCGCCTATATACCAAAATACAGCCCAGACATTCAGCTACAAGAATAATTGAGCCGATTTTTGTAAGTTGTTATTAGAAACTAGAGACCGTTTAAAGCAAACAACTGGCATTTTTCCGAGTAAAATTAGAGTTTTTTTGCGTTTTCTGTCTAACTTTTGCATAAAGCATCCTAAATTTGCATTTTTTGCATACCTTTCAGGTACCAAAATGCCAGCAAATTTACTCCTCTATAAGGCTCAGCCTCTTTTTTTGAGGTTTAAAAAGTAGTTTGATATATCAGGACGGTTACAGTTGCAAAACCAGATGAACTTTTTTTTGGCATATATTCCAAAAACACTATTGACATCTTAAAAATTTGCGTGTTCTCGGGGCGAGTAATGGCTTGTTTTGATGCTCTTGATGTGAGGAACCGTTTGCAAATAAGCTTATGCTATATAAGTAAAAAAAATCAGTAACAAACTTTAGGTTACATGGATTACAAGCATCAAAATTTGAGTCAATTTTCAAATTTTTTCTATTTGGCGCAAAAATTCAAAAGTGATTTTTGTTTTTGAATTTTTCAAGGGGGCTGTGTAGGCTCACCTTGAGACTGGCATTAATTTTTCTGATATCAATTGATTCTGGCAAAAATTAATTCTGAAAAAATTCAAACTGACAATAATTGGTCTTGACCAGATTTTTTTTTGAATAAAACTAGTATTAGCAAAAATGGTTTCGAAATTAAAGATCCCAGCAAAAAATGGTGTGTATTAATTGGCTTCTTTTGGACCTGGATGACCTGAAAAAAATTGAGTCAGATTCTGAAACAAATCGTCCTATCATACGTTAAATCGTGTTACTAATTGGGTTTGTTAGGACCAAAACCCGGTTTCACCCACCCAGACACCCAAAAAAGATTAGTAATATTTTTGTCTTGTGAAGAACTACCATCGTTTTAAATGATTTTTCTATGACCAACCTCAGTTCTACTGGATATCGCCACGTACCAACTGAACCAAGTGGTCGTCCACTTGGATCAATTTTTTTTTACGTTTTTCATGTTCCAAACCTGTTTTCTGAACTAATTCGGCATGCTGAAGATGATTTGATATAGTGTAAATGACGTTTTCTCGGGATTTTTGAGTTTTGGGGAATAATTGATTTTGGTAAAATCAATCATTGCCTGAAACTTAAAACTTTCTCGATAAAACGTGATTTCACTACTATCAAAACCATCTTCAGCGTGCCCGAATCAGTCCAGAAAATAGGTTTTGGAACATGAAAAACGTAAAAAAAATTTTTTGATCCAAGTAGACGACCACTTGGTTTGGGTTCAAAAAAAATTAAATTCCCGCAAAATTGTTAAAAATGCACAAATTTTATAAATTCGGATCAATTCATGTGTGGGCAATTCGTGTTGGACCAATTTGCTATGGATCTATTCGGTAACTCATAAATGGATATCCACCTGACCAGAAGGTACCCATTTGGGTTTTGGGGTCTGGGTCGATAAAATCACACTTTTGGTCTTAACAAACCCAATTCTCCACACAATTTTGAATAAAGAAAAGTGTTTGTGTATTTTGATTTGAAAAATTTCATTTTTAGGCCATCCATATGGATATCCACCTGACCAGGTGGTAAATACCCTGGATTTCGGGGTTCGGTTGGGTGAAATCAAACTTAATATAAATCAATATATATCAATTAATATAATCAATTATATATATAATTAATCGTAAATCAAACAATTATTTGCATGAACATTTAACTACCAAACAAATTTATTCAAAAAAAATCTGGTCAAGACCAATTATTGTCAGTTTGAATTTTTTCCAGAATTAATTTTTGCCAGAATCAATTGATATCAGAAAAATTAATGCCAGTCTCAAGGTGAGCCGCTGTGTACTATTATGCATCATTTTGGCGGTACGTGAAAAAATTTGCTTGGTTCGAATATTGCTTGCGGCCAAAATTTGCTCGCGCCTTAATTTTTTCTCAATGTTCTAGATTGTTTTACTCAATGTTCCAGATCCATATTTTATAGTCTTGATTCAGCCTAAATGGTTTTGATCTTCTTTTCATCGATCCATTTCGCTCAGTTTGGAGGGTGTCAAAGCGGTTATCCGACATTTGGCATTCGAACATTGTATTTTCTAGTAAAATAGTTGGATAACCCTCCTGAACCACCCTCAATGGTCATGCACTTTCCTCAATCTTCTAACGCTGAAGGCGTCAATAATGCAGCCTTTTCACTCTCACTCGCACATTGGGACAGTTCATGCTCACTCGCACTCTCAGTCTCACTTTCACTCTGTTCCCAATGAGCGAGATGTAAGTGAACTACAGACTACAGGCTTCAAAGTACATGTTTCACTTCATTATCAGGATACACCAACCGCCCCAAACCACCTCAAACCACCTAATTGAGCCTGAAGTAACCAATTAAAACCATCCTAAAAAACCCCACATGGTCCGAAATCTATTACGACCACCTCAACCCATTAAAAAACCGTCACAAATTAAAAAAAACAAGTTTCTTTATTCGATATATCGACAAAGTGAGGGAGCACGGATCAACAAAATAAATGAGAACATAGAGTGTAATATAGAATCTACTGAGACAATAACGAAGCACTCTGCGAATTGCATTCTGAGGAGTGTGGCCCTCTAAGTGACCCCTATTTGTCCTTCCCCTCCTTATACAGCCCTTTGTCCATCTTTCAATCGCTTTAAAGACCTTTTCATGGCGAAATTATCACATAAAAATGGTTTCGAACAATTCTAAAAAATCATGATTGGGGGTGGGGAGGTTAGTATATTACAGTAGCGCTGTTTGGGGAGGGGGGGCTGAAGATGGAGGGGGGGGGGTTAATATATATTACAGTAGCGCCCTAATTTTCATCGAAATAACCTTTTCTAAAATGTCTCAAAAATCATTTAAAGGTCCATTTCCGTCTCCGACAACAGTTGTCCTCCGCCAATTCAAAAATTTTCCTAATCATTGAACTTCTGTACGAATTTTTTAACTTGGTTTCTAACACAACTATACCTCAAATTAAATTCTAGGCCTTGTTTCGTAAGTAAACAAGCTGAAAAATCTATACAGAAGTTCAATGATTAGGCGAAAATTTTGAATTGACGGGGGGATAATCCAGAACGCGTGGCCATGGCCCTTTAACTGCACTCATTGTGCTAAAAATATACATTTACGAGACTAACCTAAGATTGCATAAATACTTATATCGTCCATGGTTTGTAGAGTTGGCCGGAATTCCGGTTCCAGTTTCCGGAATTCCGGTCCTTTTTTGGATTCCGGTTCCGGTCGCGAAAAAATATGTAATTCCGGTTCCGGTCCAAATATCAATTCCGAGCCTAACTCTTTTATAATTTTGCTCTTTCTCGGCTGATTTTGAACGCGTATTTTCAACTTTTAACGAATTTTTGTTGTGTTAAATACTAATATATACAAAATCATGTAAACAGGCAGCGATTTTTTTTCGAAAACTTCTTTTTTTTGACTCCGGTTTTGGTTTCGGCAAAAGTGAAATTCCGGTTCCGATTCCGGTTTCCACCAAAATCAAATTTCGGTTCCGGTTCCGTTTTTCACAAATCTAAAATTCCGGTTCCGGTTTTCAGAAATCTGAAATTCCGGTTCCGGTCCAAATATCGATTCCGAGCCAACTCTAATGGTTGGCCTCTGCGCTACCAAAAGCAGCACATTTTTCACTGCATAAGATTGGATTAGTTGGAGGTTTTCACCTAGTAGACCATATAATTAAGGCATCAGGACTAATGCAGTTGCAAATTGGTAATTTTTGAGACCATTGAAAAAAATCTCTCATCTCTAACCCTTTCAGTTTCCTGCGCCCCCTTCAAAATTCTTCGCAAAAGTGTTAATTTGAACGAGTTGATTTGATTTTTTCTTCTTCTTATTATTGACTTCCTTGAATATTTTTTCGATTTTGAAAATCAGTTTAACATAACAATAAAACGCAATTTAATTAGGAAAAGGTACGAAAACAGTTTTGAAATATTTGACTGACGTATTTATGTGCGTTTGCGTTTAAAAATAAACTTTTTTAATTTCAAATATTTTCCACTAAATTATCCTGCTCGCTAATCCAGCATTTGTTAGTTACTCACTGTCGCTGATTCTCATTTAAAAATCAAATTCAACAAAATTTAGTTACTGCATTATGGCTTTGCAAACCTCCATGGACATATTTTGTGGGTCTGAGTTAGCCTTTCAAAACACATACTTTTCCTGCAAACACAGTCGAACAGTTCATATCAAACAGGTATGTTGTTTTTCTAGCTACAATTTATACAGTCGACGCTCGATATAACGAATCCCCAAAAGTTCGTTCCCACCATGGGTCCAACACTTTTTTTACCTCGATTTTTCAAATTGTTTGCCAGATGTCTTTGGCTAGTCCAGTGTGAAAATCGCAAAGATTCCGGTTTTGCCGATTGTTTTTGTAAATAGCAACAGTTTCGACAAAAAGACCCGCGCCGCTCGATATAACGAACACCTTTTTTGAAAATAGAGTTTCGTTGTATCGAGCGGCGCGGGTCTTTCCAGCAAAACTGTTGCCATTTACAAAAACGCCGGTAAAATCGGAATCCTTGCGATTTTTAGCACTGGACTAGCCAAAGACATCTGGCAAACAATTTGAAAATCGAGGTAAAAAAAGTGTTGGACCCAAGGTGGGAACGAACTTTTGGGGTCGCACTATAACGAGGTTTGACTGTATTTAAGAAAAATGCTAATTATGAGCTTCATTGTGCACTTGATATTTGGAAGAAGAGATTTTGACGTAAAACTTTTTAAAAAATTCTGGCTAGCCAAATTGTAGCATTTCTATTCGACTGTATTACGTTTGTATTTAGTTTTTCGATTCGACGTCGACTTTTGACTTATCCCAGTGGTTTTATGAAAATTTCATGATTTTATTGAACTAATGGACCTATATTTCCTCTAAGAAGGCATAATTTTGAAAAATAAACGTTAAAAGAGGAATCCTTCCAGCTTTTTAGACTAGAATGATTGAATACAACTGACCAAAGCCACAAAAAATAAAATATATAATAAATAAAAAGTGTTGGACCCTAGGCGGAAACGAACTTTTTGGTGTACCGTTTAAAAAGACAGCAGAAAAAAAGTCAAAATTCAAAATGCTAAATGGCAGAACGGTGAAAAAAAAGAAAAATATTTTAGAAGAAAGATTTTTACGTAAAACTACAAAAAATGAATGTGTGGTCCTAAAGAGTACAAATCTTTTGAAAAATACGAGCTCCATTTTTGATTTAATTTCATTTTTTCTACATTGGGGATCTAGGCGAAAAGTTCGATTTTTTTCTCCTTGAAAAATCGGGTATAGACGTTTCTCGAAAATGAAACTTTTTCATTTTCGAGAAACGTTTCTCGAATTTGAAACTCAAAGAGTAAAATATCTCTAGGTGTATACCTTATTTAGATATCAAGGGTATTTGGCTGAATGTGATGGCCAAAGTCCAGCATATTCCACATTGCGGGGGTTAGGGGTTAACACATGTATGTACGCTTATCCCTTGCAATGTGGAGTGTGCTGGTCTTTGGCCGCGAAGCGGCCAAAGACCCTTGGTATGTCTAAATAAGTATCTTTACAGGTATACATATATACCCCTAGAGATATTTTACTCTTTGAGTTTCAAATTCGAGAACGTTTCTCGAAAATGAAAAAAGTTTCATTTTCGAGAAACGTCTATGCACCAAAAATCCATTTTTTAAATGGAAAGGTGTAAGAAAATAACTTTCTTATCGTTGTAAGCATATTAAAATTACTTAAGAGTCATTTAAACATGATTTACAAATTACTGAAAATTCATTGATCGAATGATACTTTTGGAATAATTATAATGTGCGGGTAGTTGAAATGCAAAGCCATCAAAAAATGGAATTACTTTGTTTGAACTTTTGGCTCAAAACTAAATTTGAGAAGATTTTATTAATCCATTAAAGTTCTTGCCAAAAAAGAAGTTAGAAGTGTCCATGCAATTCAGGACAGCCAGTTATTATTTGTTTGCAGATGCGCCGGTGCAGTCACTAGTTTCAACAGAAGTGTCCCAGTCTGCTGGATCTTTCTCTTTTCCAGCGAAGAAACGGAACTTGCAAACCGTTTTATTATATGGTAATTTTTAAAGACAGAAAGATGACTTCTATCGGCCCTGTTGACGAGACTTCTGGCCAAAATTTTGACCAAGACAGATACCGAGACTTTGAAAACTTTTCAACGAGACTCGGTCTCGTCGAGACCCGGTGCCAAAAAACCAGACCAAATTTTTATGACCAAATTTTAAATTATTTTCAAAAAGCGTATTAGTTTAGCAATATAGCAGTTATTTTAGTAAGAAGAGTTGAACTGCCACGGAGCCTTGAGAAAGATCGGCATCTCAGCTATAAGACACGTTCACAATGAATCACGACCCAACTGTCGATACAAGCGTCTTTTTAATAGGAAAGGCCCATAAAATTTAATTAGTTGAAAACATTTTCTGTTGTAAACAACTTATTTTGATAAAAAGATAGGTCCACACTCAGGTCGACACTCGGGTCCACAATGATCACGTTTCGTGAAAAGCCCAACTGTCTAGATAATAGTCATTTTAAATTGGGAAAGTACAGAGCAAAAGGGCACTATTTACCGTACTTTCTTTAATAGAAACGCACTCCTCTTATTCAAAATCGTCTTTTTGCGTTGTGTTTTTGGCCCACTTTTCAAAAAATTTCTCTTATGCAGTTACCCTTCAATTTCTAGCTTGTCTCACTGGCTACAGATTAAAGAGTGACAGTTTTATAAGACAATTTTTCAAAATTTATTTGGGTAAAAAAACACAACGCCAAAAAAGATTTTGAATTAGGGGTAGGGGGGCCTTCTATTAGCCTCAAACACAATGAGGAGTCTGTTGCGGATGCTAAATCAGATTTGTCGCACGGAAATGGCCATAACTTTTTTTTTCACTATTTAAAAATTATTCTGTTATTACCATTTTGTAGCTAAGATTCAGGGCTACCAGATAAGCATTTTATGATGTAGATGTCATTTAAAAAATTGAGATAAAAATGAAAGACTCCGCCCAAGACTCCTGACTAGAATTTGAGTCAGGAGTCTGGGCGGAGTCTTTCATTTTTATCTCAATTTTTAAATGACATCTACATCATAAAATGCTATCTGGTAGCCCTGAATCTTAGCTACAAAATGGTAATAACAGAATAATTTTTAAAAAATTGAAAAAAAAGTTATGGCCATTTCCGTGCGACAAATCTGATTTAGCATCCGCAAACAGACTCCTCATTGTGTTTGAGGCTTAGAGAGAATACGGTATCAGGTTATCAATTTATTGAAATCTATCACCAAGACTTGGCCGAAAACGGGACCGAGACTTTTCAAAATTTCACAACGAGACTCGGTTACCAGACTTTTTCACCAAACTTGGATCCAACGAGACCGAGTCTTGTTTCTGTCTCTAGAAATTTTTCGGTACTTGTGTGAATGGACCCCTAACCTTACAAACAAATAACGTAAAAACTCTATTAACTCCCCCCCATCGTTGAAAATCGTCTTCTTGGCATCGTGTTTTTGACCCAATTTTCGAGGACTGCTCTCAGGCAAGTTACCACCTATTTTGTAGCCAGTGAGATTAGCTGCAATATGAGTGCTAACTTGCCTGACACAAGTTTTAAAAAATGGGTCAAAAATACGATGCCCAAAAACCGGATTTTGAATTAGGGGGGAGGGGAGTTAATAGAGTTTTTACGGTAAGCAATAGTTGTTTGGTTTTTTAGCTTCAGCGTGGGCCAAGAGTAGGCCAGCAAACGTTAGCCATCGAATTTTAAAAAATATTGAAGCAAATCAAATAATTGGTCAAGATCAGCTAATCTTGTGCTGCCATCCAGTCTTTTTTTTATAATTGCTATCGACGGTTTTGCAGGCGTGCTGATGGCTCCAACCTGTTCCTAGATGAGGTTTCGGCTGAGCGCGACCTGCAGAATTCTTCATCTGCATCAATTTCTCTCAATCCATCATCATTCCGGGAACAAAACTGCTGTTCTCCAAACATGTGTTGCTTCTGGTGGTGCCTTGCCAGTCTGCAATCCACCTCTTCAACATCTACTTGACTGGTGATCCTGACAAACGCTTGACGGTAGGAGCACTTTTAGCGAAATTAGTTCGCAAATTTCCGGTCCCGATCTTCAAATGGTATGGTTCGAATGACTAAGGTGGTCTGCCAAATGGCCGAAACACTTCAAAATAGCCATGTCAGAATTTCGCCGCAAAAAGTTGTAATATTGCCGTAAGCAGGAATACTTCTGGCGCAAATGATTTTTATTTCAAAACGTTTTGGCTCTATGTGCAGCGTGACCAACTTGCCGTCTTTTAGGCCCGTTTCCAATGACTGAGTGTAAATCTCATGTTTCTTAACGCGGGAAGGGCTATAAACTTCTTTTTGTTCATTTTTTTCTGTTGGTGTTATTTTGTAGCTAAGATTCAGGGCTACACTCTGCCTTTCACACTGCCTTTCAGTCATTAGAGTGAATGGCAGAGTGAGAGTATAGCATTTTTATCAAAACTTTTCAGAGATTTGTGGCTGGAATTTTTTTTTATTGTAGTAGACCGGAATCTAAGCTACACAATGTGACCAAAAGAACAAAAAGTTCGAATGACGAAAAGATTAACAACCCTTCCCACGTTAGAACATGAGATTTACTGTCAGTCATTGGATACAAGGCTTTAATTTTTTTCCACCTTTAGGAAAAATGAAAAGTGACATTTCGTGAAAATTTTTGGATAGATGCCACCCTTTCAAAAAAAAACTTACAATGCCACCTTCTTTTAAATTTGAGTTGGTCACCTTGTCTAAATGTGTTAGGGGTCCATCGAAAAAAATGCCTTGGTCGCTTTTTGATTTTTTGCAATTTTTTCTCCAAAAATCTCAAATACCTTTTATTCACTTTCTAACCATTTTTCAGCAAAATATCGAAAAAAAAAACTCAAGCTGATTGTATGAATTTTTTCTCAACTACCGTATTTTCTTTAATTGGCGCCCGGGTCGCTTATTAGAGAGTGGCAGTTTTTTCAAACTTCAAGTGGCCAGAAATTTCTGTTTTCATTTACTGTTTGAGCTGTGTAAAAAGTGCATGTTAGATTTTTAAAATCCCTCGCAGGCACTTTTTACAGAGCTTAAACAGTCTATGAAAACAGAAGTTTCAGACCACTTGAAGTTAGGGGGGGGGGGGTGGTAAGGGGTGTTGTTTTCTGGGGTAAAAATTTTTGTTAGAGGGGCATACCAGAGCGTTACACGAAGAAAAGGCGGGGCGATCAGTGGTTCTTTTTTCTCGAACAATTTTCACTCGCGTTATCATCTAAATTTTTTAAAAGTTTTCTTCCTATTTTTTAAACTAGGCATAAAGTCACCAATATTATATTTGATGCAAAACGAGTGAAAAGTGGAACGATTCAAAACAATTGCTCGCCTCGTCTTTTTTTTTTTGAAAGTGCTGATATTGCCCTTTAAAAGACAACAGGGTGGACCAAGGCATATTTTGTGGGGACGACCTCAACACATAGGGTTAAAGTTTTTATTTTTAAATTTGCTGTGAAAGTATTTGTGGCGAAATTTCGATATGCCCTTTCAAATGGTCGACTGTTTTTCTCAACCCTGGTTTTCTCCATAACCTCTGTGACTACTCCTGCTACTGTATTCCATCCAATCATTTTTCAGATCAGCCAGTCGGTGTTCACCAATTTCCCGAGCGATGCAGACTTGCCACTGGCTCATACCTTCCATCATTTCAAGAACAATGGAGTGGCTGCCAAAGTTGACGCCACCCTGTCCTCTGCCTCTTCAATTGCGGTTTTGTGGTGGTGTGTGTTTACATGACAAACAACTGGTCGCAGTCACCTTCCAAAGCTCTGCTAACAACCAAAACTGCCTGGTTTCTGGTCAGTTACACACTATTCGGATTGCCAAATTGCAATTTAGACCATTTTAGATGAGGTGGTGCTGCAAGGCAACAATATGTTCAACCGAATTTTCAAAGGCAAAGTGCTTGGTCAGACACTTGGGATGTGGCTGTGGTTGGCGATGGGGCTCAGGCCAATGTGTATTCAGTCCACCAGGACGGCATGATTCGCTGCTGGAATGGCACTGTGAGTTTCAATTTTTGTAGTTTTGCTATATTAGCACACCTCGAGTCACGGTCATGCGACGTTTCGCCAATGTCTTTTCTCGAAGAGAAAAAAATGCGGAATTCAATTTTTTGCTATTTTCATAGTCAGGCAGACTTAGGCCTACCTGTAGACTAGAGCTGGAATCTAGCGTTCAGGCGGGATTTCGGGACGGGATTTTCAGCCAAAAAATTTCGGGATCGGGACCGGGATTATCGCTGAAAATTTTCGGGATCCCGTCGGGATCCCGTTCAAATTTCGGGATTTTTCCATTTTTTGTTTTTTACAATAAATTACCTCAAACATTGCTCTATGACTACAAATACACCTTCAGTAAACACTTTATATGGCTACGCTTCACATAATCGAGATAATTCAATAACAATAATTATTATTATTAATAATTTATCAACGGCAAGCTTTGTTCAAAAAAATTAACATTTCGCTTAAATGTTGGCTCCTCAACACCGGCGAAGGGAAATTTAGCACAAGCTATGTGATTAATCACTTTTTTGTCCAACGAAGAGAGTTCTCCTACAAATCAAAGAATGTCACAAAAAATAACGCAGCTTTGAACGAGTAATAACACCTTTTCGGCAAAATCTTTGAAAATTGGTGCATAGAGTTCTTCTGAGCCTCTTGCTTTTCTTTGCAGATCTCTGAGTTTATTCAGCAAATTCATCGTGTGATTTAAACGAAAAGCCCTTTTGTGCTGCCATGCGAACATTTGATTGATTTTTCGCACTTTCCGCATTTGTCTTCAACGCCGACAGTTTCTCGAAAAGTCGATCGATACTCCAGATAATGCTTATAGCTATAAAAATCAAGTAAAAATTATATCGGAGAGAGATCAAAAGAATCAATTTTGCCAAAAAAATGCTTCAGATGTATGTTTTTTTATTTGATAAATTTCTGTCGCGATTCGACGCATTTCGGGATCGGGATTTCGGGACGGGATTTTCGCTCAAAAATCGATCGGGCGGATCGGGATCCCGTCCCGTTTGCAGCTCTACTGTAGACGCAGGGTGTGCCAGAGTATGTTTAGGACGGGGGACATTTGGAGTGGCGCATGGATACGGGTGAGTGGACAATGAGGAGGCGCCTTTGATCATGCAATTCAGGCACAAGTTTGCCCTGTTTAGGCGTGAACTGTTGAGCATTGGCGGCACACTAAGTGTGCGAGAAGCAAAGAGACTGTCTAAGAACAGGGTATAACAGGGTATGCCAGAGTATGTTAGGGCGGGCTCAAACGTGTTTCCTAAACTAAAAAACAGCAAAACACAAAAAAAAATTAAAATCCCTATTTAATGTGTTGGCCAAACGTCCGATTACCCAAGCCATGTGCCTAGCTAAATCCACCATTTTTTTGTAATCTAGACTTGACCCTGTGATTGACTCATCTAATAAAGCGTGTAAAATGCTGAGATACGCATTCGGTGTCAGAATAAAGGATTTTTAAAAAGTGAAAACGCATAGTATGGTACGTACAACCTTTTTGTTTTAAAGTTAAGATTCAAGTGACAGATTTACACTAGAATCACCTGGTAAAACTGGTCAACCGACAGAACACCCGCAACAAAATATTGATATTGTCATAAATATCCGCTGGGCGAGTCCACGAAATTTGTCAAAACTGTGTTTGGCAAGCTTAACTAAGCTATTGATGGCAAAAGTACACTACGTAATTCGAAAATGACCAAAACCACCTTTTCAAGTTTTAGCTGCCATACCACGCTTAGCATAGGGGACTTGGACATTTTTCGGCTGTCATTTTTGGCTGCACTTTTTTCTGTATCGAGAAAAAAATTCTGTTATTACTGTTTGAAGCTTAGATCCAGGGCTTCAAAATGAGCTATTGACAATCAACGTCTGACTGCAAAACTTTGGATAAAAATACCCAGTCTGACACTAAAAAGGGAGTTGGACATTTTCCGGCTTGAGTGTCAGACTCAGTGTCAGACTGGGTATTTTTATCTAAACTTTTGTATTTCAGATGTTGATTGTAAAAAGCTCATTTTGATGCCCTGGATCTAAGATAAAAAATGGTACTGACAGAATTTTTTTCTTAATACAGAAAAAAAAGTATGGCAAAAAAAAAATTCCGGCCGAGAAATGTCCTAAACCCTAGCATATGTTTACCTACGTCGTTTTTAGCAACAAATATTGGCTTGCCAAATCTCGTTTTTGACAAGTCTCTCTCAGCCTAAATATCCACCGTTATAGTCGCAGTGCCTCAACTTCACAGCTGACATTTTGGACTTTTTACGAGAGGAGACCAACCCGAAAATATTGGATATTTCACTGAAAGCAACCAAGTTTTCCAAAGATGGATCTGATTTTTTATTCTCCGAGTCCAGATTGCTGACCACAATAGAGTAACTTGTCTTAAAAATAATTCTATTTCACTAGAAATTCAATTTTCAGTTTATTTTGTTGGAAAATGTGCGCAACCAGTTGAAGTTTCGTTTCTCTTCCAAACTGGAATCGGTGGGAATTTGATAGTCCATCAAAATAATATGATTTTGCGTTTAGAAATTTGTGATCGACTTTCTTTGCACCCATAGTTCAGGTAGCCAGCTGGAAGGGTTTGCTTCTGGGCTATTATCAATGTATCATTTACTGGAGAACAGGAGGATGGCGTCTTCCAGCCATATGCCCTTACTAAATGCGATTTCTCCCTGTAAGTCAAGCTTGTGTGAGGTGAATTAAAATGTGCAATTAAAAAAATAATTTTACTAATCACAACCCTAGTTATATATTATTTTAAATCAAACATTTTGGCTGTGAACTTGCTTTCAATAATCAAAATGGGTTGATTTTCCACCACAAATAAGATTTTTGTGCTAGTTTATCAGAAAATCATATTTGGGCTAAGTGCCTTATGATGGAGTTGCCCAAAAAGTAGTTTAAACCACTTTTGGTACGTTTTAGCTTTTTAGAAAACATGTTTTAGGGTATGGCCGACCATGTTTAAAAAATGTTTGACCAAAATTTGACATTTGCCTCGGGGGACCTAGGTAAACCACCCGAAAAAAGCACTTAAAACCCTAAAAAGATGGGTGGGGGGGGGGCCAGTTACCGTATTTCCTCTAATTAGCCGACATGTCGGTTTATTTTTCAACCCTTCAAAAGTCGTGAAAATTTTGGGTCGATCTCGACATTTTCGGGTGAAGATCCAAAATCGAAAAGCGGAATCGATAGAGCTCGTAGGAGCTAAGAAAACGCAATTAACAGCGATGTAAATTTTTTTCTGTGGACTGAGATACGGACCCTCAAAGTAGGGGGTGTCGGTTTATTAGAGGGTGTCGGCTAATTAGAGGAAATACGGTAACAAAACTATGTTTAAATTCCATCTTTTTAGGGTCTCTAAGCACCCTTTTCGATGTGGTTCACCTTGGCCGCCCAAGCAAAAAATCAAGTTTTGGTCCAAAAAAAATTTTTAATGGTCGGCCGCGCCCTGAAAACATAAAAGCTGAAACACACAAAAGTGGTTTAAACCATTTTTCGCGCAACCCCATTATAAGGCACTCTGGCCAATATTTGCTCTTATTGACCTTTTTCTGATAAAAATTAGCGAAAACTAAATGCAGTATGAATTCTATTGTTTCGGCTTCCCTAAAATGACGAACGACCTACGATTCGTTGAAAATCATGTTCTTGGCATCGTGTCTTTGACCCAATTTTTGAGGACTGCTCTCACGCAAGTTACCACCTATTTTGTAGCCAGTGAGATGAGCTGCAATATGACCGTTAAAGCCTAAGCGCTACAGTTTTTTCGAGTTGGCGCGTTTTGGTGCTCAGTGCGGGACACACGTTTGAGCCCGTCCTAACGTGCGCTGGCCTACCCTTGCCTAAGCCTAAGGCCTAAGTTAAAAAAGTTAAAAGAACATGCAAAACAGTCAAAAATGAAATTAAAAAATTAAAAATTGTAGCGAGTCACAATTTGTAGCGAGTCGCAATTTCACCAAAATGACAGCATGTACTCAGAACAAGAGCCAACTTGCCTGATAGCAGTGTGCAAAAAATGAGTCGAATGTCCAGGAACACGATTTTGAACGAAGGGGAGGGTCTGTTTATTAGAACTAGAGTCGGGTTATAGGGTTATATCTGGAAATTTTGTAGCAGAAAGTTTTCTGAAAATTTTTGGTCACCCAAACTACTGCTTCTGACACCAGATTGACACCGGAATTCCTTTTTTATGCGGACCCTAATTAGAACCTAGCAGACAAATAAATTCCTGTCGCTGCAAAAAAATTTATGTAGCCGAAAAATGCTGATGCAGAAAAACTTTTACTTGTCGCTTGAACAATTATTTTGTTAAATATTGTCCTAAAGAAAACTTTTGGATGAAGAAAGAAATTGAGTAAATAGAACGCCTGTCGGAGACAAAAACAAGGTTATACGTCGACAGGAAAAGATTTATCCGAACGTAACTCAAGAGAGGGCATTCAGAGCTGCACTTTTAACAAAAAACGAATAACCTAAAAACATAGAAACTGGTCAGAGATCTTTCACATTTTAGTACCCTAACATCTCTATAGAAATACCCGGAATTCAGGACAGGCATCCAAGATGGAGTGTGGGAAGAGGTGCAATCAGCTGGCACAGACACCAAAATGAACAGTTTGTTGTTCAAGTTCTCTGAGACTGAAGCTGTCAAAAACCGTATTTTCGATGGTTTAGTTCCCAAGTAATTTATAATGTTTTAAATAAAAACCAAATTTGCAGGAAACAATTATTCTTTTTCTGTAGTCAACAGGGCTGTGCAGGTTACACAATTTGAAATGGAAAAATATGCAAAATTTGTTTTAAGATTGCATGCAAACAACCCAAACAACAATTTGAACAAAACGACTGGCTTGGACTTGCTGATTTTGTGCAAGAATTTATCGAATCTGGACATGTAATTAATTTATTTTATGGGATTTTTTAGGCTTAGGCAAAGGTAGCCCACGTATGTTAGGATGGACTTAAACATGAGTCTAAGATATGTTTGAGTCCGTTCTGGTATACGCTGGCCGAACCTTCCCTAAGCCTGAAAAATCACAAAAAAATCAACAGGGGGGACCAAGGCAAAAAATCTAAACTTGTCGCGTGACATTTTTGAAAAAATCTGAATTTGTCCAGTCGCCGCTTTTTCGTGTCGAAGTATATTTTACAGATTTCTCTTTTTTTTTTGAAAATTGAACAATTTTACCCTTAAAAGGAAAATTTTCCGATTTAAAAGACGACTCTTTTAGAAAATTATTTATGACACGCCGGTTTCAGTTCAAGCAAATCTACCTAAACTCAGAGGATGGAAGTTCCCTTCTTAAATTTAACACACTCAAAGACGATAAACTCAAAGTGGCTGTAGACAAGTTCTGGAACGACTTATTGAAGTGTTGCAACCAGCTGCAAGGCAACAATTACCCTATTTGTAATTCAGTCATCAATTCCAAAACTACGTTTAGAAGCCGATCTACAACCCCTTTCGTTTGTCTACTCTCCTAATCTGGGTTTGATTGGGGTCATTCAATTGGTAGGCAATATACACTTCTGCTTGAGGGTCCTCTGTAATTTACATATTTTAGTGCCGCTTCACAGTTTACCTACCTCCTGACGAATTAATGCGAGCCATTTGCCAACCTAACAACAAAGTTGTCAGCAAATTCTTCGAAATTGTCAAGCCCTTTCTAAAGACTGGACATGTAAGTTCTAAAAGATTAAGGTGGTAGCATTAAAAGCTATATTTTCGGGACATCGAATAATTATTTCCCAAACACCTAGACGATTATATGAATATACAGGTTATTCAAATATTCCCGCACATTTTCATTACGCGTACCGAAAAAAAAGTAGCGTTGAAAAAGTTATACATCATCGGATAGTTAACCAAGCTGATCATTCACAGGAATGATCAGTCTTCCAAGAGTGTGTGTGTGTCCGGAACCACGCAATTTGCCTCCTCCCACTGAATAACTTTTTACTTGTAATCGATATTACATTGCTACTCATGCTACTATTTCCAGGTTCCTACCTCAATGGACGTAAACAGTACCCTGGAAACCATCACAAATCACACAGATGAACTGTGTCGAGTGATCCGTGCCTTTGCTGAGCACAGACCAGTGGATGTGGCTAATAACTGTAAATGATTCACTATCTTACATTTGGCTAGACAACCTCCTTTATTTTAGTAGCTGATGCAAAATCTGATTTTCTTGCATCTTCCTTCTCCACTGGCTTCCTGCCACCTCCTGCGACATCGCATAATGGGTAGGTTGAGGTTGGCGGATGTCATCAACAAGTTGGTGTCATTGTACCACAATTCTGGCGATTTCAGTAAGAGAAATAATGGAATATCTAGAAGAGCATTTATATTTCAAGAAAATTTCAGACTGAAGCTAGGACAAATCCACGCTTAGATTTGGTCATAAGTGCTCACAACAGCACCATCTCACAAATCATCTCCTACTATGCTGTAAGCATGAATGCTATCATAATACAATCGGATTCTCTGAGAAAATCTCGAAAATAGGGCCGAGAATTAATTAACTTAATATCAATTTCACCGCTAAATATCAAATGGAGTGAAGATGCATCATTTTTCGATATTTCAATACTACAAAAGAAGAAGAAAAACTGCTTGTGCAAAGTGGTATACCGTATTCTCTCTTATAAAACCACACCCCTAATTCAAAATCGTCTTTTGACATCGTGTTTTTGACCCCACTTCTTAAAAATTTCTCTTATGCAAGTTACCATTCATTTTGTAGCTAATCCCAGTGGCTACAAAATGAGTGGTAACTTGCACAAAAGCAGTCTTCAAAAATTGGGTCAAAACGCAATGCTATAAACACGATTTTGAACCAGGAGGAGTGGTTCTATGAGAGAGAATACGGTATTCCTCAATACAAATTTAGGGTCACATATATAGTTGAAATCGTGAAGCCTAACAAAAGTTTATAAACTGAAAAAGCGAAACATATGGCGAGCTCATATAGCCATTAGGAAGGGAACCAAAAATTACAACACATTTTTTATTGCATCAACACAACAATGGCGAGACAATCACACAAGAGATATTCAACAGAAGAGAACTCTAGGGATTGTATTCGATCGGCAGATTCTTGCGACGCACCATTCCATCGCCCTGGAACCATTCGCGACGGAACTGCTTGGCGGCTTCCATCAGGCGTGTTGGTCCACTCAACAGTGATGCGATCATTCTGCGTATCCTCAGTGCCAAAATCGAACGAGTCGCAGGAGACAGCCATCAGCACGGATTCCTTCGGGTCGAGCACTCCACATGGGATCCACACCCAAGCGCTTGGAATTCGTAGTCTTGATAGCCCCCAATACGACGACCGCCCGCATTAATGATCTGCAAGTAAGAGAGTAAGATGAGGCTAGAGAATTAAGCACCGATTTAACCTTGATATGATAGGTGTGCTTGTCGTCGTAGGGAGCGTTGAAGACCACCTTGGAATTGGGCTGAGTTGCAATGTCACCTGGCGGAACAGAAGCCATCTTTCTTTTCGGAGCAGCAGAGAGCGAGAGAGAAGGGCGAGCAAGCACAACCAAAGCAGAACCACACAATGAGTCTGTCATAGAAAATTTTCGCCTTATATACTCATCCTAAAAGAAATTATTTGGATTCATTTGGTCTCGGAATGATATCCTTCGCGTTCTTATTGAAATTTTTTGCAGGTCATGTGGATCGCGCTGTCTGTTCGCCTGGTTAGGTAAAGCTTTGTGTTTCTAACCTCCAAACATTGTCTAAATTGCTGTTTTCCAGCCAGCGCAGTTCTGAAAGAAAGGTGACCAAACAAGTCTGTGTTGCGCAAGCCTACTTTAAGTACGGAGGGTCATCGCTTGTCAAGAAGCTGCCCACGCAGCCAAGTTTATAGACCAGGTAAGTGCTTTACTGCTGTGATGATGTGGATTGAAATAATTTGATTCAGGGAGTTGATGGAGAAGGCGATGAGGATGATGATGATGATGAAGACGATATCATGGGATTTAGACCAGTTTTGCCTCCTTCTAAATGGGATGAAACCAGCTACTTTTTCTAGTCCATCCAGTTCTTCCAAACATCAGAGACCGGTCAAAGAGAAGCCTTTTGAAAGCTTCGTGAGAGAACTTATAGCTGGGTCAATTATTGTAAGTCTAACCATATAAATTACTCCGCCAGTCAATTTCAGTATTTCAAATATCAATATTTCAGACACTTTGGCCCGAGTCCACTTCCCTGACACTGCCCAGATTTTTGGCTGAAAATGGATTTTTCGACGCTCTAAAGGTACTGAATTCTGAATTACAGAGTGGCTATGTAAATGTCCCGAATTTTAGCTCAAAATGACATTTTGGCGTTTCCCTTTTCAATTTAATTTGCCGATTTATTTTGCATTGAACCACTTCTAAAGTAGGGCTGTCCGTAGTTGACTATAGTTTTTGCATTTTAAGTGGGTTTCTAATCCTAGATTTAAAGTAAAAAAGCGAAGATGAAGGTTTCACAAACCTTTGACCAACTGGCCATTTTCTGGGTATTTTTTTTTCTTCTAAATTTCATTAAATAATGACGTGAAATACCAGAATATAGCTGGGGTCAAACTTGCAACTTGCGATGCTTTGCGAATTAGCAAAAAACAGGCTATCAAGACCATGAGGTATTAAGCAGAGTCTAATGGCGATGAGGCAAACGTATTGTATTATCGGGTAGGAAGGGTGAAAAATATTTCATTAACAGTTAAAATTTGACTTTTGTTCTACCACCCTGTAAGTGTCCTTCTACTTTCCATATTATAATCTTATGTTTTTTCAGAACTACTGCTCTTTGAATGAAACATTTGTTTCTGAACTGGCTTACGCTCTACGATTTTTCCAAGGAATTTCCTATTCAGGACTAGGGAAACCCGAAATAGCATGGTAAACGATGTTGCATGTCAAAATTAAAAACTTCGTGATCAATTTATTTCTATTTTCAGGAAGGCATTTGAGGAGATCTCTTTGGGTGTGCTCACTGGCGATGATGCATTAAACTCCTTGCTAGGACTGATTATGTATTCCAATGACACTCCAGCAACCACAGAGCCCAAAAAACACTCCTTGGCGGAATACTACAACGAGGTGACTCTTTCTCAGAAATAATCTATTAGGGAGAGACTTACCGCACAGGGCCCCTCTTCATAATGGCCAACTTGATTTGGTACTCCGGGTGGTATCTCAAAAGGCAGTAAACTCTATATAATTTTTTTTAGCTATCAGGGTCATTTACACAGTTTAATTTTTTTATTCGTGAAATATCTATCTATTGTGTTTACTTAGATACCTCCAGATTCCGCTTATCTTGGTTTTCCCAGAAGTATAGCAAACTTTAATTATATTTAATAAAATCAGTCGTCAAAATGATTTTTCTACAGTTTTCAGATACAAACATCTGAAACTGGAAAAATTATAATTTGGAAAGTGGGCCATGTATGAGGCTGATTCCTTTTTGTAGAAGGTCAGACCCAAACCTCGCTATTTTTCTGGTAGTTTTAGGTGATGTTGCTGTTCAAAGCCCATGGTCCTACCAAATATGTTATTCTAGCCGGAGACAAGGCTGTGCAATGTGCCAAGGACAACGACCTCTATTGGTAATTTTTTCTGACAATTAATCGAAGTGGTAATTGATCTCTTTTCAGCCAGAGATCTTCACCACTCTATTCACTCAACAGCTAGTGTCTAAGAACTTCCGTGAGGCTCTCCGCACCCTACTAATCAATCCTAGCAAAGAAAAGCAGTCTGCTTGCCTTAGACAATTGCTTACATTTTTGGTGGATAGTGGGGACACAAGAACCCTGGTTGACCTGTCCTACGACCATTTGACCGATGTGGTTGTGGATATACTCGAGGTTGGCTGGGTTACAGGTCTGACATTAGATCTGATAGGCTATTCCAAGTGATTTCAGACCCGTTGCCGGAGTGATTCAGTCAGCAATTCGGCAGTGTCTGATATTTACGACGTCGTATTTGCTTTTCATGTGAGCCGGTGGGACTATGGCAAAGGTAGTGTTTACATAAAAATATTATTTCGTCCAGGGTCATTACTCATGGTCGGAAAATTGAATGTATATAAGTTTTGACTAAAAGCTGGGAAATGGCCGAATCTCGATATAGCCACACCCCTCATACTATTTACTCACCCACCTTAATTTTATATTGACCCCGTGCTCACATAGGCGAGTCGAGGTCGTGGTCGATGTGGCTACCAGACAATTTCTAATATTTTTAGAATTTGTCGCGCGACATTTTCTAATATTTTCGGTAAATTCAGGACAAAACAACCGAATTTACCGAAAAATATTAGAAAATGTTCGCGCGACAAATTCTAAAAAATTAGAAATTGTCTGGTAGCCGGTCGATGTCGAGGTCGATCTACAAAAGTGCTCACATATGCAGGTCGAGGTCGAGCTCGAATATCCAAATTTTACTTTTTCATAATTTTTAGGAATTTTATAGCAGAGAACAAGGCAGGCCTATAAGTACATATTTAAATAGTGTGAAAATTTTTCAACACTTTTTAACACAACACCTATTTGACAAGCAGATATTCAATCTTTTCGCTAAACTTTCGGAACTTATTTTTAAAGTTTGCTCGTAGCACCCACGAGGGACTTGTTTTTCGACGGCTTATATAACTGAGTTCCCAATTTAGTGCAGTCACTTGCTGAAGACCTCTCTAAAATTTACGTACACAACAAAGCTCAGCACAAACATTGCAAAATTGAGATTTGGAAAAACTCAAAGAAAGTGGGAGAAAATTACTTAAAAGTGTCGCGCAGATGTATCAACTACCTATTTTATCTAAATATAACCAGAAAATACTGTAATATAGAAAACTGCACCAGAAAGTGCATCGAAATAAAAAAAAGAGGCTGAGGGAGTGCTTAGGAAGGTACTTGAAAAACTTTAAAGAAGATTTAACGTGAAACTTTCACGCCGCTAGAGAAGCGCATAATTTGACACCGAATTCGGGTTAAGCATGGTCGATTTGCTTGTAAACTGCCTTCGAAAGGTTGCAGTTTCGAATCCCCCCCCCCACGGGGACTGATCAGATCGAGGAGATAACATCATATTCGTGTTTCTCGACCCCGATTTCATGAGAAAGCCGGCGTTTTTTTGGTTCTGAGAAAAAAATTTTTTTCGATCCACAGGGGGGTATCATGTTTTTTAGTCAAAATTTGAAAATTTTGAATTGGCGCCTTTGAATTTTGAAGGATTGAGGGCTGTATTGGGAGGGGAAGGGAATAATAAGGGGCCACTTTTATGGCAGAACACTATAAATTGAAATATCTGTATTCTTCGACTGCCTCACCATGTTTTTCAACTGGGCCGTGGCAAAAAGATACTCTATATGCATTTTATGATCAAGTGTACTTCTCGGAATCATGTCTAAGGTAAGTGCGTGCGCGCATCTCTAACTCTCAAGCCCCCTGCGCCCCCTTCGGGGGCGCAGGGGGCTTGGGGGCTTGGAGTTGAGATGCGCACACCCACATACCTTAGACACAAATCACTCGAAGTGACTCTGGATACATGAAAAAGCATGCATACCAGAGTTTATTTATGCGGTAGGCCCCAGTATTCAAAACTATGTTCAACATCTTCTTGTTAGTGGGCCTTAGTCATTAGTGGCCCCCTTTTATTCCCTTCCCCTACAGCCCTTAATCCCTCTAAAATTCAAAAGGCGCCAATTCAAATTTTTCAAATTTTGACTAAAAAACCATGATACCCCCCCTGTGGATCGAAAAAATTTTTTTTCTCAGAACCAAAAAACAGCCGGCTTTCTCATGAAATCGGGGTCGAGAAACACGAATATGATGTTATCTCTTCGATCTGATCAGTCCCGTGGGGGGGGGGAGGATTCTGAACTCAAGCCCTTCGAAATTCATAACTCGGTGTTAAATTCAAAATTTCCCTCAAGAAAACAATTATTAATATTAAACTTTTCAAAATTTAAATATTTGTTGTCTTGAACGGAATTCGAAATTTTACAATGATTTCTGAGTTTTCTAAGCAAATCAACCATGCTGATCACGAATTCGACGTCAAATTTTAATAATTGCAGGCAGGGCGTGAGTTTTAGGTCAAAATTTAACAAGAAAATTGAATTTTATAGTCTGAAAATAACTCACATCGCTCAGAATCCCACCTCAGATAGGTCAAAAGCCACTTAAGGTTGTTTTCCGGGGTTTACTGAAGCGGGAAAAACTTTTTGCGAAAATTCGGCGATTAAGCCGATCAAAGTCAAATTCTGATGAGCTTAATTAAATTTTCGCAAAAAGTCCTTCCCCTTAGTAAGCCCCGAAAAATCAACTTTCAGTGGCTTTTGGCCTTCCTGAGGTCGGATCCTGAACGACCTAATCTATTTTCAGACTATTAATTTAATTTCTCTTAAAATTTTGACCTAAAAATTACTCCCTGCTTGCAATTATTCAATTTTGACGTCAAATTCAGGATCAGCATGGTCGATTTGCTCATAAAACTAAAAATTATTGTAAATTTCGAATTCCGCTCAAGACAACAAATATTTTAATTTTGAAAAATTCAATTTTAATTTTTATCTTGGGGAAATTTGAAATTTCACACCGATTCATAAATTTTAAAAGAATTTTTACAAGCAAATCAACCATGCTTAACCCGAATTTGGCGTTAAAACTGTGTCGATCTGATCTTAATCTGATCTTTGCCGCCTCTTATTTTAGCGACACAAAAATAAATAAATATAAAAAATATAAACTAGCTATAATTTATCATTACCATATCGCTATCACTTTCAGTGCAAAAAATTACATTAAATTAATATATAGGATGTAAGTACTTTCACCCGCCAAATTATTCTTTTACCCCTCCAAATTATTCATTTACCCCGCCAAATCGTAAAAATGAGTATTTCTCGGTGTTTTTAAGTCGTAAATTTTTTTCTTTCAATCATTGTGTAGCCCTGAATCTCTAGTTTCTGATAAGCTATCAACTGATATCTTGTTGTTGAGATCGGTACGTGACAATTCATCCTCTGGGACAATTCATCCTCACTTGGGAAAACGGGACGATTCATCCTCACTTGTATAAACGGGACGATTCATCCTCACTTGGTAAAACGGACGATTCATCCCCACTCAGGGACGATTCATCCTCACTCGTTAAAAAGGGACGATTCATCCTCACTCGTCAAAAAGGGACGATCCATCCTCACTATCTAAAAAGGACGATTCATCCTCACTTGTGTAAACAGGGCAATTTATCCTCATTTATAAAAAAGGGGCGATCCATGTTCCCTTATAAAAAAGTAGCGAGTTTCGGTCTAAAGGGACAATGCTTTTATAGAGACTGATAATAAAAGACTGTAGATGTTGGAAGACTGTTGCTCTGTTGAAATGATGTAAGGTATTCACCAATCTATTATAAGCGAGTCATTCTCACAATGATGTTACAATGAATGAATGTTACCCTTTTGGGTTCAAATAACTTGTTTCTTAAGGAAAAAGTCCAAATTTTAGCCGACATTTATAAAATACTTTCATACTGCTAAAAACATGTTCACGGCTAAAGTACATAATCCCCCTGGCCCGAAAATGCCCAAAATGGTGTCTTAATGGCATTTTACCTACTTTAAACTAGGTTGGTACGGTTACGGTTAATTTTGCCCTACCCGGTTTTCGGTTACCGTATTTCCTCTAATTAGCCGACACCCTCTAATAAACCGACACCCCCTACTTTGAGGGTCCGTATCTCAGTCCACAGAAAAAAATTTACATTGCTGTTAATTGCGTTTTCTTAGCTCCTACGAGCTCTATCGATTCCGCTTTTTCGATTTTGGATCTTCACCCGAAAATGTCGAGATCGACCCAAAATTTTCACGACTTTTGAAGGGTTGAAAAATAAACCGACATGTCGGCTAATTAGAGGAAATACGGTAACCGCTTTTTGGGGTACCCGGTTTTCGGTTACGGTTTACCACCAGTACCCGGTTAACCGACCCGGTTTTTCCGGTTTTTCAAATTTTTCGCAAATTAGTCTTAGACGTTAAAAATTAATGTAAATTTTTTGAAACACAAATAAATCTAACTTTTTGCAGACCTCATATACCGTACCTTATTTATTAAACCCTTATGGGGGATTATTTTTCAACCGTCAAAAAGTGCGGAAATTGTCAATCAAAAATGGTCTCAACTCTGACATCCTAGCTAAAAAAAGGAGGGATAGGGGATTATTAGAGAGTGGGGGATTACTAGAGAATATACGGTAACCAGTTTTACGGTTTAATGATCTAGCCCACAAAGAATAAATTGTAGTCTAACAAATTAATATTTTGCAACAGAATTTTAATGTTTCAACGTTTGGCTCAAGCTTCATCCCGTGTTAATGAAAAAATTTTAATGTCTCAATCAGAAATGTTCTTAACTTTATTCCTTAACTAAGAATTTTCATTGTGGGGCTAAGAGGTAGAATTGCATAGCTAAAGGGTAGAATCGAAAAGTTAGGCTTTGAAAAAGTATAAATGATAAATAAATATGAAAATGTCAAGCAAATAAGATTTTGGTTTAATTTTATTCATACTTTTAAAGAAATACACACTTTTTCTCATCCTTATTCTGAAGCACTGTTTTAGGTATTTAACAACCCCACTAAAAGAGTTTCGAACTGAAAGTTAAGAGTTTTCAAATTTAAGGGGCGAGAAGGCATTAAAAATCTTCATCCATTAATGAAAAGACTTTAAACTGTTTTTACACGCCAAAATACTACTTTTCTGTGAAAAGTAATAATTATCGTGACATTGTCGAATAAAAGTCAACAATTTCACGCAGATCACTACCTTTTGACTACAGATGAATCAAGTTGAATAGAAATAGCCGAAAAAATTGGTCATGAAATTTTTTTGTCTGATCTGTCGTCAAAAGGGGTCTTCCGTATGACATTAACTAATTAGAACATGAAAAAATATACAATTTAGACAGTTGCTATCGATTTTTGATACACCATTTTATCTAGTGCTTAAACCGGAAAACCCGGATTCTGACTTACCCGGTTTTCGGTTAACCGGTTTTTCTCGTACCCGGTTTTCGGTTCCGGTTAATTAGGCCAAAACCGTCCGGTTCGGTTAACCGACCGGGTCGGTTAACCGACCGTGAACCACCCTACTTTAAACGTTAAAAAGCCAGAAAAAGTTAGTGGGAAGACACTTTTAAGCACTTTTTGAAAAATTTTTTTTTGCATTTTTGCCTTGGGGGACCAAGGTAACTCAACCTAAAAGGGTCCGTGGATAGCCAGAAAGATGGAATTTGAACATAGTTTTGTTAACTGGGGCCTACCGCATAAAGAAACTCTGGTATGCATACATTTTTATGCATCCAGAGTCACTTTCGAGTGATTGGTGTCTAAGGTATATGGGTGTGCGCATCTCAATTCCAAGCCATCTCAACTCCCCTTCGGGGGCGCAGGGGGCTTGAGAAATAGAAATGCGCGCACTCACTTACCTTTTAACATGATTCCAAGCAAGACTGTTTCATAAAACGGGTATCTCAACACGGACACGGACGATTCATCCTCACTATCTAAAAAGGACGATTCATCCTCACTTGGGAAAAGGGACGATTCATCCTCACTTGGTAAAAAGGGACAATTCATCCTCACTCGATAAAAAAGGACGATTCATCCTCATTTGGGAAAAAGGGACGATTCATCCTCACTTGTTTAAAAGCGACAATTCATCCTCACTTGGTAAAACGGACGATTCATCCCCACTCAGGGACGATTCATCCTCACTATTAAAAGGGCCGATTCATCCTCACTCGTCAAAACAGGACGATTCATCCTCACTCGTCAAAACGGGACAATTCATCCTCACTATTTATAAGGGCGATTCATCGTTCCTTTAAAAAAGGGACTTCAGATGTCTTCAGTAAATACTCTTCATTGTCTTGATAAAAAAATTGCAATAGTTCATTGTCAATATATTTTATTTCGGGGGTATTGCTTTTCATGATCGCTCCCTTCTTTTTCGTATCTTTTACTGATTTTTATTAGCTTGCGATTACACATTTATGGTTTCAGGATGGATGCTTTCATGCAAAATGGTCAAATTAATTATGTAGAGGTTACACGTGTCTTGGCGATTCTTGAAGCGCTACAGCAAAACAACCATGCAGTGGTACTAAGCAATATTGGAGATGCGTGAAGTTCGAAGAAAAGAATGGAAAATGCAAGGCTCGCTTGCATGCTCTGGTTTTCAGTAATATTTGTGTCAAGTTTCTTCCTCACAGCGATTCTCTAGCTTATAACCATGCATTCGATCCAATGGCAATTCCAGTCAACAATGTCAAAGCAAATATAAAACGTCGCGCCTTAGACATCCGAGAAGTAATTTAGCTAGCTCGTGAATAGCTCCGTTTAATGTGCACTGATTTTTCAGAAGCCAAAAGAACTTTTGAATCATGAGCTCCAGTCAGTTCCATTAGCGCTAGGTCCAAGTCTAGAAGATAGTGCCACCCGCAAGATGGTACGCAGAGCGCGCATTGCCAATCAAATTCCGGTCGTTGAATCAGCTAGGGTGGAGGATGTCGACATTCCAGCAGCATGTCAGATATACCAAGATGGTGCCGGCCGTGAAGAGCTGTTTTTGTTAGTCGATTCAGGTAAAAATGATTCGGAGAGGTGAGTTTAAATTATTATTTTGAGTTCAAGTATCATAATTATTCACAGAATTTTGCTGTTTGGACGAGAAAGGCACATAGAGTGGTCTGGAAAAATGAAATATATCTACATGGATGGGTCCTTCAGCATAACTCTTGCTCCATTCTACCAAGTTTTTATTTCTTCTTCTCATCTTTATCATTGGTTATTCAAGCCATTCAGGTTTACGCTATTCTGGCTGAGAGAAGTGCACGAGCAGCAAATGGTGGTAAGTGGGTGTTTCTTGTACTTTATGCGCTGCTCAAGTCAAAGTCTCGGGATGTGTACACAAAGCTGTTCAAAATGGTGAAACAGCTGTGGCCGGATTTCACACCTACTTCTATTTCGGTTGACTTTGAACAAGTTGCCATACAATCTTTGATCGAAGTTTTTCCTTGTAAATTATTTTTCAGACTCTGTTATTGGATTCAGATTCAAAGATTTCTGGCTGTCTCTTTCACCTCGTGCAGAATTTTAAGAAGTAAATTGGAATATGTGGTCTTAGTGGGCGTTATCAAGAGCCTGAGTTTTCCGTCCTCGCAAGAATAATTATCTCACTCGCTTCAAGAATATTGGCAAAAGTACACCACTATCATGACTCTAGTCTTATGGCATATCTTCGAGGGCTAGCTCACAATATAGTTATGGATCAGTAAATGTTGAGAAATTTGTTTGTTTGCCCGTGTTATTCTACGGTGAAAATAAAAATTGCTTGCTGATAATGATGATTGAGGGTAACATTCATTCATTGTAACATCATTGTGAGAATGACTCGCTTATAATAGATTGGTGAATACCTTACATCATTTCAACAGAGCAACAGTCTTCCAACATCTACAGTCTTTTAATTATCAGTCTCTATAAAAGCATTGTCCCTTTAGACCGAAACTCGCTACTTTTTTATAAGGGAACATGGATCGCCCTTTTTTATAAATGAGGATAAATTGCCCTGTTTACACAAGTGAGGATGAATCGTCCTTTTTAGATAGTGAGGAACCACATCCTTCCAAAATGTGTTTCGACAAAAAAATTAAGCTTTTCATGTCGTACATTACAGCTCGTAATTAGGCTAGTGAACATGGGCCGGAGTATAGAGCAACCCCCCTGGCCCGATAACCGGTCTAAACCTCGTTTTTACGCGATTTCAACAATTTTACGTATAGAAAAGATGAAAAAACAATTAGGAAAGCACTTTTCACAAAAAAAATTTTGACCGAAAATCGACTTTTTGGCCGTTCTGTAGGGTACTTATATACCTTATTTTGTGGTTTTTACCCTGTTTTGGTCAGTGGAGTTGTCAAAAAGAGTCTTTTTATGCAGTTTTGATCAAGAGTCTTGCTTGGAATCATGTTAAAAGGTAAGTGAGTGCGCGCATTTCTATTTCTCAAGCCCCTGCGCCCCCGAAGGGGAGTTGAGATGGCTTGGAATTGAGATGCGCACACCCATATACCTTAGACACCAATCACTCGAAAGTGACTCTGGATGCATAAAAATGTATGCATACCAGAGTTTCTTTATGCGGTAGGCCCCAGTTAACAAAACTATGTTCAAATTCCATCTTTCTGGCTATCCACGGACCCTTTTAGGTTGAGTTACCTTGGTCCCCAAGGCAAAAATGCAAAAAAAAAATTTTTCAAAAAGTGCTTAAAAGTGTCTTCCCACTAACTTTTTCTGGCTTTTTAACGTTTAAAGTAGGGTGGTTCACGGTCGGTTAACCGACCCGGTCGGTTAACCGAACCGGACCGGTTTTGGCCTAATTAACCGGAACCGAAAACCGGGTACGAGAAAAACCGGTTAACCGAAAACCGGGTAAGTCAGAATCCGGGTTTTCCGGTTTAAGCACTAGATAAAATGGTGTATCAAAAATCGATAGCAACTGTCTAAATTGTATATTTTTTCATGTTCTAATTAGTTAATGTCATACGGAAGACCCCTTTTGACGACAGATCAGACAAAAAAATTTCATGACCAATTTTTTCGGCTATTTCTATTCAACTTGATTCATCTGTAGTCAAAAGGTAGTGATCTGCGTGAAATTGTTGACTTTTATTCGACAATGTCACGATAATTATTACTTTTCACAGAAAAGTAGTATTTTGGCGTGTAAAAACAGTTTAAAGTCTTTTCATTAATGGATGAAGATTTTTTAATGCCTTCTCGCCCCTTAAATTTGAAAACTCTTAACTTTCAGTTCGAAACTCTTTTAGTGGGGTTGTTAAATACCTAAAACAGTGCTTCAGAATAAGGATGAGAAAAAGTGTGTATTTCTTTAAAAGTATGAATAAAATTAAACCAAATCTTATTTGCTTGACATTTTCATATTTATTTTATCATTTATACTTTTTCAAAGCCTAACTTTTCGATTCTACCTTTAGCTATGCAATTCTACTCTTAGCCCACAATGAAATTCTTAGTTAAGGAATAAAGTTAAGAACATTTCTGATTGAGACATTAAAATTTTTTCATTAACACGGGATGAAGCTTGAGCCAAACGTTGAAACATTAAAATTCTGTTGCAAAATATTAATTTGTTAGACTACAATTTATTCTTTGTGGGCTAGATCATTAAACCGTAAACTGGTTACCGTATATTCTCTAGTAATCCCCCACTCTCTAATAATCCCCTATCCCTCCTTTTTTTAGCTAGGATGTCAGAGTTGAGACCATTTTTGATTGACAATTTCCGCACTTTTTGACGGTTGAAAAATAATCCCCCATAAGGGTTTAATAAATAAGGTACGGTATATGAGGTCTGCAAAAAGTTAGATTTATTTTGTTTCAAAAAATTTACATTAATTTTTAACGTCTAAGACTAATTTGCGAAAATTTGAAAAACCGGAAAAACCGGGTCGGTTAACCGGTACTGGTGGTAAACCGTAACCGAAAACCGGGTACCCCAAAAAGCGGTTACCGTATTTCTCTAATTAGCCGACATGTCGGTTTATTTTTCAACCCTTCAAAAGTCGTGAAATTTTGGGTCGATCTCGACATTTTCGGGTGAAGATCCAAAATCGAAAAAGCGGAATCGATAGAGCTCGTAGGAGCTAAGAAAACGCAATTAACAGCAATGTAAATTTTTTCTGTGGACTGAGATACGGACCCTCAAAGTAGGGGGTGTCGGTTTATTAGAGGGTGTCGGCTATTAGAGGAAATACGGTAACCGAAAACCGGGTAGGGCAAAATTAACCGTACCGTACCAACCTAGTTTAAAGTAGGTAAAATGCCATTAAGACACCATTTTGGGCATTTTCGGGCCAGGGGGATTATGTACTTTAGCCGTGAACATGTTTTTAGCAGTATGAAAGTATTTTTATAAATGTCGGCTAAAATTTGGACTTTTTCCTTAAGAAACCAAGTTATTTGAACCCAAAAGGGTAACATTCATTCATTGTAACATCATTGTGAGAATGACTCGCTTATAATAGATTGGTGAATACCTTACATCATTTCAACAGAGCAACAGTCTTCCAACATCTACAGTCTTTTAATTATCAGTCTCTATAAAAGCATTGTCCCTTTAGACCGAAACTCGCTACTTTTTTATAAGGAACATGGATCGCCCCTTTTTTATAAATGAGGATAAATTGCCCTGTTTACACAAGTGAGGATGAATCGTCCTTTTTAGATAGTGAGGATGGATCGTCCCTTTTTGACGAGTGAGGATGAATCGTCCTTTTTAACGAGTGAGGATGAATCGTCCCTGAGTGGGGATGAATCGTCCGTTTTTTACCAAGTGAGGATGAATTGTCGCTTTTAAACAAGTGAGGATGAATCGTCCTTTTTCCCAAATGAGGATGAATCGTCCTTTTTTATCGAGTGAGGATGAATTGTCCCTTTTTACCAAGTGAGGATGAATCGTCCTTTTTCCCAAGTGAGGATGAATCGTCCTTTTAGATAGTGAGGATGAATCGTCCGTGTCCGTGTTGAGATACCCGTTTTATGAACAACTCCTCTTTCATAAAAATGGGTATTCCCGATTTTTTTTTCAACGACAAGGGTCAGTTGATAGTTTATCAGAAACGAGAGATTCAGGGCTACATGATGATCAAAAGAAAAAAAATTTTACGACATAAGAACACCGAGAAATACTCATTTTTACGATTTTTACGATAAAAATGGGGATTTAAACATGTAATATGATACGATACAGGTTTTTGACTACTTCTTAAAAACTAGTATAAGGTCATCATTATCACATAAGCAATAAATGAGTAAAGACTGAAAACAAAAAACACCGAGTGAAAATGACAACAGGTCCTCGAACTAAATTACACTGGCAGTTGCCACAAACGGTACGTGACAATTCACCCCTCGCCGATTCACCCCTTGGACGATTCACGCCCTCGTAATAAAATGGGACGATTCACCCCTCCAATAAAAAGGACAATTCACCCCCTCTCAGTAAAATGGGACGATTCACCCCCTCCATTAAACAGGACGTTTCATCCCCGCGCATTAAGAAAGCACGATTCACCCCTCGCGTTAAAATGGGACGATTCACCCTCTTTTCGAAGTTTCGAATTCAATGGCATGTAATTAAAGGAAGTGAATTACAGTCGAGTCCGCTATAGTGCGACCCCAAAAGTTCGTTCCAGCCTCGGGTCCGACACTTTTTTACCTCGATTTTTAAAGCTTTTTTTAAATTCTGTTTTGACAGTCTGGTCGGAAATATCGTAAGGATCCCGATTTTGCCGATCGTTTTTCAAAAAACCTAAATTTTTTTCTTTTAAAAAGGGAAAACCCGCTATAGTGCGACCACTTTTTGAAAAATGGTCGCACTATAGCGGGTTCTTCCTTTTTTAAAATAAAAATTTTTAGGTTTTTGAAAACGATCGGCAAAATCGGAATCCTTACGATATTTCCGACCAGACTGTCAAAACATAATTTAAAAAAAGCTTTAAAAATCGAGGTAAAAAAGTGTCGGACCCGAGGCTGGAACGAACTTTTGTGGTCGCACTATAGCGGATCGACTGTAATTGCGCACCCGTTTGCGTATACAAATATTTTGAATTTTTCCCAAAATTTTGAATCATCCGAGCGCAGGGTTTATAGTACCCAGATATTAGTTTATGGATTTTTGAGATCTTCTTCAGCTAAATTATCTTCTGCCATCATGGACTCAACAATATTTCTTTCTTCCATCAATTGGATGTTAGCCGGATTTTATAAGAATTGCATACCACGAACGATAGCTTGCCAATCTACTCGAGCATTGTTAATGTCAGCATTCATCTGAAATGTCTATGAAGTGACATCTCGTAAAATGAGATTATTATTTCTTATTTAATTACATGCCATTGAATTCGAAACTTCGAAAAAGAGGGGGTGAATCGTCCCATTTTGCGCGAGGGGTGAATTGTCCCTTTTTATTGGGAGGGGGTGAATCATGCTTTTTCAGTGCGTGGGGGTGAATCGTACATTTTGATGCGAGGGGTGAATTGTACCTTTTTATTAGGAGGGGGTTAATCGTCCCATTTTACTACGAGGGCGTGAATCGTCCCAAGGGTGAATTGGCGAGGGGGTGAATCGTCAGTGCCCGGCCGCAAACCCCTCTAGTAAGAGAGATAAAGCAAAAGGCATCACACAATACCTAACTAAGTTGCCATAAACTTTTATGCGATAACACCAACAAACAATACGTCAACAACCGAATTAACAAAGTGAAGCAGACAAAAACCTATCATTGCTTGCCACAGCATTAATGTGAGCCTGATTGTTTCTCTTGCGCTTCTTGTTCTTCTTCTTGTTGCCACCTGCAGCAGGAACTGATCCAGCAGCAGACGTCTCCTGAGTTGTCTTCGGCAACGGAGTGTCGGCAACAGTTCTTTTTGGGCATCCCATCCGGAGTGACTTGCGCAGCTTTCTACCCTCATTCTTGGGTGTGCCGACACATGGATTCCTTCATCACCGATCGTTTTCAGAATGGTTTGACCAGCGAGTGAGCGTTGTCAGTCAGAATCTTAGCGATTGCCGCTTCCATTCCCGTAGCCTTGACCTCTTTGGTAGGAGCGGCATTCAACTTGTTTTCAGGCAGCGACTTCAGCTCATCAGACTTGCGCGAGATCTGAGAGACGACACCGTTGAAAGCGACCTTCTTCTCCTCACTCTTCTTAGCTGGCTTCACATCACTAGAGGTCACATCAGAACTGGCTGAAGGAAGAAAAGATGAACTGATTAACTTATCGACATAGTTACCTTTCTCAGACTTTTCAGCATCTTCGTCCGTAGAACCCTCACTTTCTTCAACAAAAGAGCCACCCGAAGAGCCGTAGGCATCATCAGCAAAGTCCTCCGACGAATCATCGCTATCAAGCATCCCATTAATAAGATCTAAAGTAAAACAGCGTTTTCCTAGCAATCATTTTTCGAGTACAACAAACCTTCGTCACCAGAGGACGAACGGACCCGAATATTCGTCAGCCAACTTAGGGATCTTCTTCTTTGGTCCAAGATCTCCGGACTTCTGATTGTCTCCGAAATTGACTTTAAGCATGCTGGACTGCTTGTTCTTGCCGGCCAGAGACTGAGACGACGACTTTCCCATCGCCTTTTGCTTTCCAAACTTGCCTTGTTTCATTTTGACAGACTTCGAGCTAGCAACAATCAATACTGAAATTTTCCAAATTTGGCTTGCAATTTTCTAGATACACAATCATCAGTACTACAAGTTGAATATCAGCGATTTAGACGTGTGACAATGCTCATGGTGTACACATTTTATTGATAATAAATCTTAAAAAACTCATCAGACGGGCTTTTAACGGGCTTCACAGCTACTGCAGATTATTCATTTAAGCTATCATACGAAAAACATGTAATATTTAGTTAGAACTGAAATTTGAAAAATTTCCAACGATGTCCAATTTGATGCCATCCTACACAGGTCAGGCATTCGCATGAAAACCCAAAGTTAAGGCAGTTGGTGACAGTAAAGCAGTGCTGGAAATTATTTCAATCGATTTCTCGATAGTTTTCGGCCCTAGCAGTCAGTGAGCTTAATAAAAAAAAGACATGCACCTAGGTTGACTTAAACCTTCGACCCTAGGCGATGCGTATATGAAAGTCCGATTTCGGGCCATAAAACACAAACGCTTATTCACTGCGCCACCGAGCCAATTTTTGGAACCTAAATGTCTTTTCCTCCTCCTTTTGAAAGCTTTTTAAAAACAGGCATGCTGGTTTGCGACACTACGAATACATGCACGGGCCGGATTTTTTTTGAACTGGTTCGTTTTTAGCTAAAATCTCAGCACAACAGCACTTCTTCAGTTCAACAAACGAAAATTACACTTGTGGTAACACAAAGAAAAAATGATTGGGAGTACCACAAACGGAATACGAAATTTAGAATAGCGGTTTACCAGCCTTACACAGAAGAAGTTTACGAAAAAGAGAGAACAAAAATGACAGACCTAAAAACAGTTCCGAAACTACACCGTGTGCATCAGTTTATTTTGAGCTTTCCTGTAGAGACAACCACTAATTTAAAAATTTTGCGAGAAAAGTCTGTTCTCACACGAGACCGGCTTTTTACTGTAGTTCACAAAAGCACCAAATTTGGCGTCTTTTGCGAACTATTGCTTCAAGCACCATTCATACTCCGGTGTAACATGTAACAAATTCTGTTACTTAACTCATGTTAACTCGTGTTACGCGACTCAAAAACAGTGTTACGCGTAACACTAGTCAAACACTAGTCCAACGCGGGTCGTGTTATGCCGGAGTATGAATGGTGCTTCATTAATAGACTTTCTCTCTCCCAACTAAATAAAGTGTTATGTTCTTATATAGACAGTGGCCCTGTGCAGAGAGTAGACTGTAAATGTTAATTTAGCCGCCAAAATCATGTATGAATATGCCAATCGTCTAAAAGAAGAAATTCAAACCAGAGAGCTGCTAGAAAACGGTGTAGAGTGTTGTCTGTAGCTTTTGAAACCCTGGGTATTGCTGAGCCCGGCAAAAATGTGGTTCAATTCGAAGTGGAATTGGTAATTTTGATTCTACAAATATTGTGCGACCTCTAATTATTATTTAGAGAGGCCATAAAAACCATGGAGAGGCCAGTTCTTCCATTAACTTGGATACTGATGAAGACCAAATGGATGGTGACTGCCTTTATTACTGCCATTTTAGCTTAAAAAACCATCTTACAGCAAGCACTTCTAACACATACCCATCTGAAAGGTTGCTAACTCTGACTATAGAAGACATAGGCCGAGAATTGGTGCAAGCTGAGGCACGCTTAGAACTGTTAGATGTGGACCAACTTTCCGTCCCTCCCACCAACTACGAAGACATTCTTCGCGAATCGCTGAAACATAAGAGATATGACATGGTAATGTCGTTTGAAGCCTTTTCGTAAGTCGCGTTCCGATAACCCAGTACTACCTCAGAGTTGCATGCTTAGTCTCACGATTTTTTATTTCAAATTCGGAAGTCTTTTACCAATCCTTTTTTTTGACAGTTCGGTCTATGGCCGAACAATGGAGATATCTCCAACCTTATTTATCTTTGGAAACTTATTTACTTTAAGGGGATGCCGATTTTTTAAAATTGTTTCTTAAATTTTTTTAGAAGTTTTCTCCAAATTTATATTTGAAATTATTCTCAGACTTTTCAGCATAGAAATTGGGGCAGACACACCTGAGTGGGATTATTAATCTTTTGTATATCGCTTGAACAGCTAGGGAAGATTTGGCAAAACGAAGATTGGCGAGCTTGACTGAGCTATTGAGGGCATGAGCACCTTACACAGCCTAGTTCAAAAATGCCCAAAAGAATTTTTTTTCAACATTTCGGCTGTCAAACTATGCTCAGAATCTGCTTAGCTACTTTGTTTATTAGCAAATATCGGCTTGCCAAAAAATGTTTCGCCATATCTCCCCTAGCCGCTTGAATCAATATCACTTATCTTTTCAATCTAATTTTTGAAAACATTTAGGCTTGGGTTATCATTCGGTTAGTTTGAGATACGAATTTCAAAAAGTTGCTAAGTTATATGCTTTTAGTGAATTTGGTCTTCATCCTTATGACCTGTTAGAGGAAGTCACCAAACAAGCCATACTAGCAGACCACTACCTTTCCAGTGTTGGAGAATGTGACACTGAATGGGCACTGGCCAACAGACAGTTCCTTGTCAAAACAAGGGGTGAGCACTTTCAAATTAGAGCTTTCAATTTTTAGAAAATTTTACAAGAAGTAAAGTAATTTTAAAAGGCTCAAATTGTTTTACCCCGTCAAATTACTGATTTACCGCGTCAAATTATTTTTTTACCCCGTCAAATTTGAATTTTCGGTGAGATACTGCAGTAAATTTTGCGGGAATCCGAATTGGGCAGGAGTAAGATGCGGCAAAACACATTGCGACAAATCAAATTGCGGCAAAATCAAATTGCGGCAAATCATATTGCGACAATTTAAATTGCGGTAATCAAATTTGAAACTTTTAAGTAATGCTTAATCTGCCACCACTATGTGGTCTCAATAAGCTGCCGTCTAAACAGGCTTGTTTGTGAGATGAGATTTTGCTAGAAACCAAAAAATTGACTAGCTGTACAAAAATCAGCAAACAATCAAACAGCATAATGTGCTGTTTGACAGCAAAAGTGTCGAATCTTGACCAGCACCATAATTGCTCTACTAAATCTACTAAATTCAACATTAGAACATAGCTAACCATGTATACAACACCTAAAATAACGATCAACCCAAATAGCAGCCCAATGTGACCCTCCCACTTATGCCGCAATTTGAATTGTCGCAATTTGATTTTGCCGCAATTTGATTTTGCCGCAATTTGAATTGTCGCAATTTGAATTGTCGCAATCTGATTTGCCGCAATCTGATTTTGCCGCAATTTGATTTGTCGCAATGTGATTTGCCGCATCTTACTCCTGCCCTCCGAATTTTATAGTCAAAATGACTTGGATCGCTCAAAATCCCACCCCAGAGTGGCCAGAAGCCCTGAAAATTGGGTTTTTGGGGTTTACTAAAGGGGGAGTAAACTTTTTGCAAAGATTCGATTGGGCGGATCAGAATTCCAGTCCGATCGGCTTAATCGCTCAGAATTTCACCCTGAACCATTCTCAACTATCTCAAACAATCCTAAGTACTGATTTAGGGTAGTTAGATACTGGTCTGGAGCAGTTTGGGATGGTTTAGGGTTGTTTAAGATGGTTGAGAATGGTTCAGGGTGAAATTCTGAGCGATTCAGCCGATCGGACTGGAATTCTGATCCGCCCAATCGCTTTTTCGCAAAAAGTCACCCCCCCCTTTAGTAAACCCCAAAAAGCCAACTTTCAGGGGCTTCTGGCCACTCCGGGGAGGCATTCTGAGCGATCCAAGTCATTTTTGACTATAAAATTCGGATTCCCGCAAAATTTACTGCAGTATCAAACCCAGGTGCGTTGGACGTTTAGAGATTTTTGTGAGTTCCCGAGTGTTTTTGTGCAGTTTGAGTTGAGTTGGCCTACCCAAAACTTTAGATGCCCAAACAGGCTTATTCTACCACCCAAAATTTTTGATTTGATCTGATTACCTGAATAACATAAAGTTAACTAAAGTATTTTAGTAAACATGCCTCTCACTGGAAGGTTGTGATTTCATATGTAGAACTGGCCCTGCAACATTGGCCTCATGACACTAAGATATTGCGCACAGTTGCTTATGTCTTCTTAGGCTATTCTGTCCAAATACCCGCATGGTTAGAGACCCAATATAAGGTAAGGCATAAAAGGACTGCTATTTACATTGCTCTTTTCAAATTCTAGGCCCTCAATTTTGGCGATTTTCTGTGTTCTCTGACAGATTTTGGTGATCTGGAAGACGCCTTCAAACAGCTTTTGTCGGAGTTGGATGCAGCAATTAGAAAAGTGACAGCTGGGAAGCTGGATATAATTGTTCCATACAGTCATATTGATCGACTATTTGATTTGGCCAAGAAAGTTGATGGTGGCCACTTGGTGGGTTAACCGTAAACTAAACTTCGTAAAACCACATCCTTCCAAAATGTGTTTCGACAAAAAAATTAAGCTTTTCATGTCGAACATTACAGCTCGTGAAGTCTCTTTATGCATTTGTGATTAAGAGAGAGAGAGAGAAAATGGGCCTAAATGTGAACATGCCCCCCCTGGCCCGATAACCGGTCTAAACCTCGTTTTTACGCGATTTGAACACTTTTACGTATAGAAAAGATGAAAAAACAATTAGGAAAGCACTTTTCACAAAAAAAAATTTTGACCAAAAATCGACTTTTTGGCCGTTCTGTAGGGTAATCAGATACCTTATCTGGTGGCTTTTACCCTGTTTTGGTCACTGGAGCTAGGCAAAAGAGTCTCTTTATGCATTTGTGATTAAGAGTCTTGCTCGGAATCACGTCTAAGGTAAGTATGTGCGCGCATCTCTAACTCTCAAGCCCCCTGCGCACCCTTCGGGGTCTAGCAAAAAAAAAAACTGGCGTGTATAAATTCCAGAGTAACTTTCGAGTGATTTGTATCCGATGTATGTGGGTGTGCGCATCTCAAATCCAAGCTTCAGTAGAAAAAAGCATACTAGAGCAGCTTTTTTTCTAACCGAGCACTTCTTTGAACCACAAAAGCAAAGAAGTCAAATGTCAGTCAAAATAAATTGTTTTTTAAAAAGCACTTTTATAACATTGAAAACATGTTTTCGAGTTTGATTACAACCTGTAAAGCTCGAAAAGTGCTCAAAACATAAATTAAAAAGGATGTGATAAAACAAAGTTCTGGCTGGCCTTATAGGCAAAGTGTCTAAAATAGTATGCAAAAAAATATTTTCAGCCTGTTGAAGAAACTAGGAAGAAGATCTCAAAATTTTCAAGCCTGTACGACAGCATCAGAAAGGCTACTTCTGTCATATAGTGCAGTGATTTTGTGCTGAATTTGTCAATTAAATATATTTTGTTGTTGTTGATTGCTTTGGGTTTTTAATAAAGATAGTCATTGGACATCCAACGGTGTAACAGAGCAATGCTTTTCGATCATTTTCTTAAAGATCGGTGTGGCAGTCATTATTGACTATGAGGACGATATATCCCTGCAAAATTTTTTCAAAAAAATAAGTTTTGTGAAACAGCAGCTTATGTAAACTATATGTGTTAATTAGGGTTGGCTATCGGTAATATTACCGGTCATAATCCAATAACATTATCCGGTCATAATCTAGATTATGACCGGATAATGAAAAATCGGTCATATTATTTTCCAACACACAGGAAATTGTTCTACCATTGTTTACGTTTTATCTTGTAGGCCACTATTTTTCTTGGTTAATTGCTTGATTTTAGAGCTCCAATTGATTTTAGTGCTCTAATGTCCAAGCAAACTTGCCCTGGTCCATATCAGTGGCATCCTGGTAGTTTTCTGAACTGTTTCAGAACTTTCGTTTTACTGGCGTTCCAGTGGACATGATTATATACAATTTCATACTTAAAATGACGCCAGAAAGCAGGGCTACATTTTTAGTATGAAGTTGTCATATGACTGTCCCTGTAAAATTTGCGATAAAAAACATAAGTTCTTAAAAAATTCCGAAAATTTCAGAAAGCCTGAATTTTTTTATAAAAATTTTGTCTTTTTTATCAATTTTACGGACATAGTCATACACAACTTTGTACTTGAAATTAAGCCCTGCTTTCTGGCGTAATTTTGAATATGAACTTGTATTTAATCATGTTCACTGGAACACCGCTAAAAACATAAGTTTTAAAGCAGTTTCGAAAATTACCGGGACGCCCCTGAATTGGACGGCAACCGGACATTTAGCATAATTATGCTAATTGTCCGCCGGAGGAAAACGTGTTTTTAACCCACTTTTTGGCGGCGGATCGAGCTTATTTTTCCAGAGCTAGTTTCTCTTAAAGGAGGGGTGAAAGCTGTTAAGGAGATAGTCTCGGCACAAAAGGATTATACCAATTTTCGATTTTTTTTAATGTGGGCTTAGAGTCATATTTTATAAACAGTCAGTGTTGCGATCTCAGAAAAACTTTTGCATAATAAAAAGTTGGATTAGCAACATTAATATCAAAGTTTTAAATTCCTTAAAAAATACCCTAAAAAATTGAATGGAAAAGGGAACAACCCATCGAAAAAGGTTGGTTAGTCTTCTATTGAATTTGGATTTTTAAGGTATTTTTTGAAGAAATTCAGAATTTTTATATTGATGTTACTAATATGAAGTTGGTTAAAAGATATAAATAATATAAAGTGGTAAAACTTTTTTGTCACAGATTTACTTTTTTCTGTCACAGATTTTAGTTTCCCTGTTTCTTTCAAATTTTTTAATTTTTTTGAAAGTTATTACATTATAAGATAGCCTTGCGATTCTAGGTATCATTTTTGCATCTTCCTTGCAAAATATAACACAAATAGGTGAAAGTATGTAGGAAGTCAGAAAAATAATTTGGCTCATTATTTTACCTTTTTGTGCTACATTTTGCAGAGATGATGCAACAAATAATACCTCGCCAGAAACTAGAATCGCAGAGCTACCTAATGGTGTTAAAACTTTGAAAAAAAAGGTTAAAAAATTTAATAGAAAGAGCTGATAGAAAAGGAAAAAAAAGTATTGCCCTTTTTCGGAAACCAAAATTTTTTTTATTTTTGAAGTTTTTAGTCAAAATCTTTTTTTTCGCTCCAAAATAGCAATAAGCACTGAATAAAATTAAATAAAATCTTTTTTACCCAGATGTCCTTTTTTCGAAATTTTCCATTACGAACCCTGATTTTGGGCCAAAAAACACAAAGGCTTACGCACTGCGCCATGGAAGCCACTTTTTCAAACCTAAGTAGCTTCCCCCCCCCTCTTTAATATCCCAAAAAGATTATGACCAGAATATGACCGGAAAAAGATTATGACCGGTAATATTACCGCGAAAGATTATGACCGATGATTTTCCCAACTCTAGTGTAAAAGGAGGCGTGAAAGCTGTTAAGGAGATAGTCTCGACACGAAAGGATTAATCCCGGTTTTTTGTTTTTTAAATGTAGTTTTTTTGTTGTTCTGTTGTAATTCGATTTTTAGGGCACTTTTTGAAGGAATTTAGAAATTCTGATTAATGATACTAATTCAACTTTTAATTCTAAACAAGTTTGTTTGGGATTGCAACACCGAGTCGTCAACAAAATAGGACTCAAAACCACATTTAAAAAACAAAAAATTGTATAAATTCTTTCGTGTCGAGGCTTTCTTCTTAAACAGCTTTCATCCCTCCTTTTAATGCATTTAAAAAAAAATCATTCGATGATCTCCAAACTAATTTTTTGAAGACTTAGGCGCAAAAGATATATCGTCAGTTTTGACTTTACTAGTCAATTGTGACTGTAAAATATTTGGTGCAATTTTTATCAAGTTGTTAAAGTGTTATAAAATGTGAAAGGTACATGGAAAAAACGGGTCGTAGCCTTTTGGACCGTATTGTACCACTTTGCGCCATTTTTTTTGTCCTAAGCCGATTTTCTGAAAATTTCTTTTTTTATGGACGGATTGCCGGCAGGGCCAGCTCAGGACATTAACTTGTAGGAAAATAATAATGCCAGGAAAAGCCCCTTCTAGGAAAACACGCATGTAGGAAAAGGCCAGGCTAGGACAATTGACAACTGGACAATGTACTCTAGGACAACAGTCTTTTTGGAAAAGCGCCTTTTAGGAAAAGGGACACTAGGACAATCGACTCTAGGACAATGGCCTTTTTGGAAAAGCGCCTTTTAGGAAAAAGGACACTAGGACAATACACTCTAGGACAATCGCCTTTTTGGAAAAGCGCTTTCTAGGAAAAGGGACACTAGGACAATTTACTGTAGGACAATGATGTCTTAGGAAAAGCGCCTTTTGGGAAAAGGGACGCTATGACAATGGACAATAGGACAATCGTCTTTCTGGAAAAGCCGCTTCTTGGACAATTTTTAACCGTCTAAAACGTTATAACATCACTTTATGGTCTGAAAATAGTATGTCCTGTAGTCTCTTGTCCTGTTGTCCATTGTCCTTCTGTAAATTGTCCTAAAATGCAATTTTCCTATTGTCCATTGTCCTAGTGTCCCTTTTCCTAAAAGACGCTTTCCAAAGACATCATTGTCCTAGAGTAAATTGTCCTAGTGTCCCTTGTCCTGAAAGGCGCTTTTCCAAAGACGTCATTTTCCTAGAGTACATTGTCCTAGTGTCTCTTTTCCTGATAGGCGCTTTTCCAAAAAAGCCATTCTCCTAGAGTCGATTGTCCTAGGGTCTACTGTCCAAACATGTCATTGTCCAAGTGTGAATTGTCCTAGCCTGGCCTTTTCCTATATGCATGTTTTCCTAGAAGGGCCTTTTCCTGGAAATATTACTTTCCTACAAGTTAATGTCCTGAGCTGGCCCTGCCGGATTGCCTTCACCAGGCGGCGTAAATTTCCCCGCAGTGGATTCCCTCGCCACGAATTCTTTCTATAGTAAATTACCCCTCCGTTAAATTCTCTCCCAATCTTTGAGGTTTCAGTTTCGATCTTGGTGGTAGCAGTCATAAACTAGTTTTTACAAGACCATTAAGCCTCAGAATGGGCAGGCCAATCCTGTGGTACCTCCTGTAATTAGGTATTCACCTTCAGAACCCGATTTAGCTAAGAGTAATAAAAAATATTATTGTTCCCTGACTAAATCGTGTCCTGAACACGGTTCTTTAAGATTAAAACGCTGTTTTGACTAACCGGAATCTCAATACCCTGGGTTGATACTAGTGTTGTTTCTTTATAAATTTTTGTGTACGAAAAATTTTCATTTTTGTAAACATAAGAAAGCAAAAAATATTGTGTTTTTGTTTTTGAACATTTATGAAAATTAAAAATTTTCTCATTTTCATTTCTGTACACAAATGAAAATCAGAAAATGTTTGTGTACGTTTGTGTACAGAAATAAAAAGTCAAAAAGTTTTGTGTAGGTTTATGTACACAAATGAAACCCCAAAAAATTTTGTTTATGTTTGTGTACACATGGAAAAAATATTCACACAACACAAAACAACGATGTTTTATTGCATTAACAATGTGTACTATACTAATAAATTACAAAAATATACTTTCTCGGGGATATTGCGCACGATAACGAGTCATGCTAGAAGCTCGATCTCATTTTTGGGATTTCAAAAACCGGATAAGAACATAGAGGTGGGATCAGGACATTTCGCCCCAGGATGTTTCGCCCCTGACCGTTTCGCCCCGCTGACATTTCGCCCCATTCGATTTTTAGCTTCCCATTTTCAAAATAGCGCATTTTTTCACATTATCATTACTTCGCGTTAGTGATGGAAGCGGGACGGGACGGTCCCGAAAGTCCCGTCCCGCCGAAGAAAATTCAGGCAAAAGTCCCGTCCCGGTGGTCCCGAATTTTGAAACAAAAGTCCCGGTCCCGGTCCCGAAAATTTGAAAAAATTCGGGACTTTTATTTAATTTTCCTACAACAGAATTTTTGCGGTTTTTGTTTTTTTCTGTCTATTTTGTCGTTTTTAGATCTCATATGATTATTACACTCTTGTTTGTGCCTGAGTTTGTTTCTTATCGAACTAAAAAAGAGGTTTAAAGTAAACTCTTTACAAATGGTTCAAGAGTGAACTGTTTACACTTAGTTCTAAGTAAACTTTCGATTTTAATCAATTTATAATAATTATTGATTTAATTATGCAGCCGACCGTTCAATTTTCAGACACCAAAATCCGAAAAACTGGAGATCAATTTTAAAATTTTTGAGCGCTTAACTATAAACATAAAACGAGATCAGTAGAGCTCGTTGGACTAAGAAAATACAAAAACAGCGATGTAAAGTACTCGCTCTATGCTGACATATATAGTAGAGGTGTGCATTTCGCCCCGAGAGGGATTTCGGGATCAGGATTGAGGCCTTAAAAGAATTCGGGATCGGGATTACCACGAAAACCCCAAAATTATGTAAAAACAAAAATTATCTGGCCAAAAACTATTTTTAAAATGCTCATCGGGGTTGTCAATTTTCGGGATCGATATTTTCAAAATCGATGGGGAGGGATTCGAGATCGGGATTCAACATCAAAATCCTCGGAATGCGGTTCCCGATTCGAGAGCCATCCCAATCCCGTGCATACCTCTAATATACAGGATGGCCCGAAAAAATTCGGAAAATTAAAAATTCAATTTTTGAAATTTTTTGATCAGAAACTTTTTCCCATTGTTTCCATCAGGGTTGCACCGGAAGACGAAAAATATCGGAACGGAAATCGGAATCGGAACTCCGAAAATTTCGGAATCGGAAATCAGAATTCGGAACCCAAAAAACATCGGAAATCGGAATCGGAACAAAAATGCATTTTCTTATTCGAATCAGGAGAGCCTATGTTGTTCCGAAAATTCCGAAATTTGATTCATTTTTTTCGGAAATCGGGAATCGGAAGCCAAAAAACATCGAAAATCGGAAATCGGAATCGGAAATCGGAACTTCCGGTGCACCCCTGGTTTCCATACATATCTTCTATATTTCCTGTCCTCGAAATTAGAGTAGTTCACGGTCGGTTAATTAGGCCTTACCGGTTTTCGGTTAACCGGGATTTTGGCTACCCGGTTTTCGGTTACGGTTTTTCAGTTTTTTTTTTCGGTCGGTTAACGGCTTGTACCCGGTTTTCGGTTTTTTTTTGTCGTAAATTAAGCGAAATTTTGCTGTACCCGGTTTTCGGTTTTCCCGGTTTTTTGTACCCGGTTTTTGGTCGGTTTTTTTTGGCCAAATACCCGGTCGGTCGGTTAACCGACCGGGTCGGTTAACCGACCGTGAACTACTCTACTCGAAATCGAGAAGCCGCAAATTTGAGAAAATAGAGTATTTACAAATTTTTTAAAGGTTATCTTTTACAGTCCCGAACGGACTTTTTTCTGGTCCCGGTGAAATTTTTGAAAAGTCCCGGTCCCGGTCCCGAAATTTTTTTCTAAAAGTCCCGTCCCGGTAGTCCCGAAATTTGAATATTTCCATCACTACTTCGCGTTACAAGCTTAATCAGTCATTATCTTTATGTACCTGCGGGGGCCCTTTTTTTGGTCAACTATGGTCAACTTTGGTAACCAAAATTTTTTTGAAAACTGAACTTTTTAGTGCGGGAATTGTTAGGAAACGACTTTTTCATCGTTTTTAGCGTATAAAAAATACTTAGGAGACGTTTAAACACTATTCATAATTGACCAAAAAAGAACCCCCCTAAGTACATAAGTGTACATAACTATATAAGTACATAACTACATAACTAGTACTGGTAAACCTTTTTTAAAATTCTCGCAAAAAATATTTTCATCAAATGGACGACCACCTGGTTTGATTATTGCATGGATTATTCAGTTGAACCGGGCTTGATGATCGCAAGTTATTTCAAATAATAGGAGTACTTCACAAAAAACATTAATTAGACAATTTTGCGGATGAATTTACCCGGAAGGTAAATTTACAATGGGTAAATTTAGTATGGGTAAATTAACTTAGAGCCAATTGTCCAACAACTGATTTTGGGAAAATGGTCGGTGACCGAGGGTCGGTAATCGAAATGGTCGGTGATCGATAATTTACCCTGACGGTCAATATTACGGTCAAACGGAGCATTGCATGGCCTGTACCCCTTGTTCCCATTCGAGACAAAAAACGGAGGAAACGTATACGCACCGTAAAATATAACGGAACGATGATAAACTTTATGTGGAACTTCGCATAAACATGTGTGAAAAAAGACATCATATCATATCTCATGTGTTGAAGAATAATGTATGGAAGAACGATGCTAAAAGATTTTAGATCATAGTATCGATTGAATTGTCCCTGTTTATTGGTAGAGGACGGATTGTACCTTTTTAACGAGTGAGGACGAATCGGCCGTCAGGCGAATCGGCGCCAGGACGAATTGTCCGTGTCCGGTCTATTGCACATTTTGAATTTTAAAAATGAAAAAGTTAAAAATCTAATGGGGCGAAATGTCGGAGGGGCGAAACGTCCCGGGGGCGAACCGGCCGGGGGCGAAACGGGCTCGGGGGCGAAATGTCCTGGGGGCGAAACGTCGCGCACCCATAGAGGTTTTACATTCATGCACTTTTATGAGTTTTTTTTACCAGTTTTTTGCTTTTTATTGTGTTGCGTACAGAATTTTTTCCATGTGTACACAAACATAAACAAAATTTTTTGGGTTTTCATTTGTGTACATAAACCTACACAAAACTTTTTGACTTTTTATTTCTGTACACAAAGGTACACAAACATTTCCTGATTTTCATTTGTGTACAGAAATGAAAGTGAGAAAATTTAAATTTTTATAAATGTTCAAAAACAAAAACTCGAAATCTTTTGTGTACATTTGTGTACAGAAATGTAACCGCAACACAAAACATTGAGCGTTACCTACAAAGTAGCTTTACTTAGTAGTTTTACTACTACTAAGCACAATGACTCTGTCCATGATCATGTTGACCTCTAGGGGTCAACGGTTTCCAAAATATCAGATTCGGCACTTTCTCCTCAAAAATTGATATTTTAGCACTTTAAAGGGGTATGTACATGCTAATAAGAGGATTCAAAAAAAAATTCTACTCATTGAACTTCTGTACGGATTTTTCACCTTTTTCAAGATTTTTAATAAAAAAAAAGCCTTAGAATTCGATTTTAGGTATGGTTTTGTTAGACACCAAGTTGAAAAATCCGTACAGAAGTTCAACGGTTAGAAAAAAATTGAATTCCCGGTCACCACCTCTTATTAGCGTGAACATGCACCTTTAAAGTGCTAAAATATCAATTTTTGAGAAGAAAGTGCCGAATATAATATTTTGGATCCCCCACGCCCACAACTTTCTGGCTTCAACAGAAATGCGAAATCTTGTCTCTATAAATTTTGGCAAATGATGAACCCTTTGTTGACCACTGTTGAACCTTCATTATTTTTTAGCCACTGATTTTCATAAGTCAAATTTTTTTAATCACTCGAAGAAACTGCCTAAACTTTGTGTACAGCTAAAAAGTTGTCCCAGGGTCATAAATATCAAAATAAAAAATATTAAGAAAATTATTGACATTTTTCGATTTTAAATGACCATGAAACTTGCAATTTGGAAATTTTGAATTCGCGCGTGACCACCCTACTTTTTTCAATAATGTTTTCGAATTGTTTTCGTTTGCGTGTAAAATTTTTTCAAAATATATAGAACCGTTTACTAAACGAGCCCAACGTTGCTTGACATTGCCAGATCGGACGACATATTCTACTTTCCCTGCACCATAACTACTTATAGAAATTTGTGTTGAAAATTTACCCATAAATGGAAATCAAATTTTCAATGCACACAAAAAAATTAATTCAAAGGCATTATGTACAAAATCAAGGTGGTCCCGCGCGAATTCAAATTCCGCAAATTGCTGTGCTTATCAAGTTTCATGGTCCTTTAAGAAAATGTTAAATCCGACTATGGACAGGGCCGATGCATGTTTGTGCTGATTTAACGTATAAATTGGAATTTTCTAATGGATGAGATCACCGTGAATGAAATTATCTATGGATAACTTACCCCGATGAATTTACTAGAGCCGTTTACACACTCACAAATGCATGAATAATCGCAAAAAAAGAGCTCCGAAAACGCAAGAAGTTTTAAAGATTTGGCGGGAGATTTACATATTGTGACGGGAGATTCACACATTTTGGCGGGTGTTTTTTAATTTTAACCGCCAAAATTACCTGCGACGAAAAAACGACATAAAAAGTGTTTGGATAATTGAAAAAGTCGATTAAAGTCAGAAGAATAAAGCTACGTTCACACTAGGAGGCTGTTTGCGGATGCTAAATCAGATTTGTCACACGGAAATAGCCATGACTCTTTTTAAAATTTCAAAAATTATTCTTTTGGTGCCATCTTGTAGCTTGATTTAGGGCTACCAGATAAGCTATTGATAAAGTAGATGCTGTTGAAAAAAATTGAGTTAAAAAAGAAAGACTCCGCCCAAGCATCCGCACTCGAATTCGAGTAAGGATTTTTGGGCGGAGTCTTAAAATTTTATCTGAGTTTTTAAATTAATTTTCACTCAGTCAATAGCTCATTTGATAGCCCTAAACCTCAACTATACGATGTGAGAAGCTATATAAGGAACTGGAAAATGAAAAAACTACACCAACTGAATATTTTTGGGAAAACAGTAAAAAAAGCGAGGATTCTGTTTCGCAACTACTTAGTGAGTAGTCTGTTTTAGCATCCGCAAACAGACTCCTCATTCTGAATGCGCCTTAACAGAAAAAACCTCCGAACAAAAATGTTTTGATGTAAACACGTGACCACGTAGAAAACAATAAATTTTAGAATTATAATTGAGATGGCCGAACTAGACCAAATATCAGACGATCTTCTATTCGACCATGAAACAGAGCTGACTTATCTGGAAAAGACGGTATGAAACGAACATTTAAAATCGAAATAACCGAAGGGACAATTTATTCAACAAATTCAGATAGTGTTGGATGACACAGTGGAAAATGAAGTTCTAGGAAAGGGTACCTTTTTCAACATATCTGATCGCCACGCAGCAGAAGGTGGAATGCCAGTCAGCAGTCTTGACCAGTCGTTTAGTGCACTCAGTCGGAGCGAAGCTTCATTTAACGGTGGTGCTTGCTTGGGCAATACCAGTGCTTCGTTTATCCATCCTGCACCATCTCCTCCGCGTGATTGGGAACAAGATGGAATGTATGAAGAGCCGGAAGAACACCCAGAGCTAGCTCCAACATTTTCCCAGATGAACTCTAACAGACCAGCTTTCTTGTGCATGCCTGGCAAAATAAATTTAACTGATCTCTCGGACCCGGTATCTATTTATATGTGTACTTTTACACAGTTAATTGGCCCATTTATTTCAGCTATTGATGCCGACCCAGAAGCCAAGTGGACCAGTAAGTATACAAGATGAATTCTTTGGGGTCTACTGCTTGATAAGTAGGAGTGAATTGAAACAGTTCAAGGTGTATTTAATCTCATTACTTCGGCTTATCACTAAGCTTTCAAATTTATAGAACCGCTGCTATATTGGCTACACAGTCGATCCGAACAGAAGAATACGTCAACATAATGCTGGGAAGTTGCACGGAGGAGCTCAAAAGACGGATAGCAGAGGTCCATGGTATGAGAGTTGGTTTGCTGTCTAAAGTGGTTTTGTTTGTTTGGACTAGCAAGCGTAAAAATTAAAGAAAAATTTTTTTGGGGACTGTTACACAATTTTGAGCATTTGGCTTGATGTGCTTTCACACTCATCACACTTTCTTTGATGGTCATCTATGAAAAATATTTTAAATTGTATGATTAGAGATTTTGGTATAAATATTTTAAAGAAAGTACTAAACAATTCATGCACAGTTTTGGATGGAATAATGATCATTTTGTGATTACAGGGACATGGTGTGCATTATTCACGGGTTCCCAAACGCAGTTTCTGGCCTGAGGTTCGAATGGGCTTGGCAAAATCCGGAGAAGTCCAAACGACTGCGTGAGATCGACTTCAAGAAATCGCGAAAGGAAAATCCATTCCAATTTCGATTGAGGTTTTTTTCACTGATACATACTTGCAAGTTGGGTTACGTTGTTTTTTAGAATCGCATGCCACATGCTTAACTCGGATCCTTGGAAGCGCCTTGCCCTCACTTTCCGTTGGCTGCTACCTGTGACTATTTTTTAATGCTGTCATAATTTTCAAATTCTAGTTTTATTGATTTAGGAATGCAAAATACCGTTTCCGATTGCGTTACCGTCTCACATTCAAGTGATGTATGGAAAGGTGCAAAAAGTCAATACTGTGGTTCCCTCCGAAATAAATGAATACACCACTCTGAATAACTGCTATGTTTGCGATAAGAAGATTACTCAGGTAATTTTTTTAATACCTTTAATCTGTGAAATGCAGGATTATATCTGCACACAATCACTAAAATTTCAATTACATGATGAAGCCCTCTAAAAAAATACACATGCTGCTAGTGTAGCTAATGTGTACAAAATAGGCTAGTTCTCCCCTGTGGTGAAAATTAACATGGAGACCAAGATGTTTTTTAAGAAAAATCGAAGGCGAGCATTAAACCGCGTCTAGCAATTTTTACAAAACTTTAAGTAACAATAAAAATGGAAAAGTAAACTTTGATGTGAGGGAAGTTCTTTATCACTATCACGAGATGAGTTGTTAAAGGAAATACAGGGCGAAGGCATAACTCCAAATCTGATAACTTATTTAAAACAGTGAAAAATAAATTATACTCAATATTTAGTTACTAAAAAAGTCTGGTTTCAGATAAAATTTTTGCTGCGCTGCTTTGACTGGGAAAGATGCAGTGCTCATTTCCACGTTAGATGTCTGGCAGAGAAAGCGCTGGAGTCTCAAGACCAACTCCATCAACACTTGGTGCCGTTGGCTGGGAAGTGCCCTAAATGCTCTTGCTCTTACTTGTGGGGTGATTTGGTCAGAGATCAGAAAAACCTGCTACAACTGGATGAGTCCAAACCAAAGATTGATGGAATCAAAATGGCTGATGGGATGCTCCCTATAAAAATGTTAAAGAAATAATTGATCTCTGTTTCTTTGTTTTTATTGTAATGATTGTCCATTTGAGTTATGTTTTTGAAATAAAACCGTTTCAAAATCTGCCTCTGTTTGATAAGCTGCTCACTGGAAAGGTATTGGGCGACAGGCTCATACAGTACGTTTCATAATTTTACAGGCAGCCTATTTTCAGGTGTTTAGTGACATTTTTAAAGGAAATAAAAAATCTGTGTAAACTAAAAAAAAATCAGTAATTATGCAAAAATATTGGGATGTTGGGTTATGAAAAAAAAATGACCGAAAATTTAAATTTCCACGGTTATATAACCTTACAGGCAGTTAGGCTAAGAAGCTTTATTCATATCATAATTCTTGTGTATTCTCAAAATTAGTGACTATTTGTAAGCCCTCTTGCTTAGCTACAATTCGGTAGGTCAAACTAATTTGTTCGATCATTCATGAGAAAGTTATGACCATTTACATGAAAGCGTCGATTCCTAGTCAAATTATGACATGACAAAAAAGGCTAAAAACAATGCAAAAAGAGCGGTTTTTTACTTTTTTCAACTTCAACTGTCCGTTTCTTAGCCCTGTGCTTTTCTAAAAAAAGTCGACATGTCATTTTGTAGAGAAACCAAAGAGCTTTCGAATGGTGTATTAGATTTTATCTTTTCATCGACATTTTTTTGAAAAAAGCTAGTATTTATGTGGCTAAACAGTCATTTTTCTTAGATTTTCCTTTATTTGACTGGAAATCGACGCTTTTATGTTGATGGTCATAACCTTTTCAGGAATGATCGAACAAATAAGTTTGACTTACCGAATTGTAGCTAAGGAAAAGGGCTTACAAACAAATAACTTGAAATTGAGAATACACGAGAATTATGTTATAAATAAAGCTTCTTACTCTAACTGCCTGTAAGATTGTGAAACGGTGGAAATTTGAATTTTTTGTCATATTTTTTTTCATAACCCCACATCGCCAACATTTTTGCATAATTAATAAGTTATCGACTATGCTAATCCTTTCTGTGAAGACAGATTTTTTTATTTTCTTTGAAAAATGTCGATAAACACCTAAAAAGGGGTTGTCTGTAAAATTATGAGACGTACTGTAGACGTTTCTCGAATCTCTGAAACTCAAATTTTACGCAATCTTCTTAAAGTAGCGACTCCGCGGGAAATTTTCCCTAATTTTTCGCTCTCAGATTTGTTTCTAAACCGATTTTAAGTTTGTTTTATTTCGCTTGAGGAGCAAAGCAGAAGGGGGGATGCGTGCCGTTTCCCTGAGAAGTCATTCCCCGATAGGGACGTATCCGCGAAAAGTCTATTCCCCGTTGTTTCCCTGCAAAAGCAAATTCTTCCGAATAGACCGAAAGTGATCAACCGAGCAATTGATGATTGGCCGAGACGTTTGGACGCTGTGATTGAATCCAAGAGAGGTCACTTCGAGTAATTTGTTTGATGTGGTTATTATTTGTCGGAAAGTCTTAATAAAGTCATTCTTTTCAAGCAATCGGCAATTAAAAAAACATTGAAATAATGAAAAAAACGAGGGGCGGGCAAGGCAAAAAAAATGTTTAGCAATTTTGCCCCACCCTGTCATAAAGACAAGGTGTTTTAAAAACTAGTCTTAGTCAAAACAAATCCCCGACCCCGGGAAAAGTACGTAAAACACTCTTAGTCCCGGTAAAATACGCTGGCCTACCCCGCCTAAGCCTTAAAAGGTGTTTACAGCGATTAGGGGGCAAGGGGGTCAAATTCATTTAAAGAGACACGAAACTGCTTTTGCTCGGAAACAATACCTTTCGGAGAAACGAACCTTTCAGTGAAATGCTTTTTCGGGAAAATTCTCGTGTCCCTTTTAAAGGGGCATGCCCGTGCCCGACACGGTGAAATTTGAATTTCCAAAAGGCGGGGACCACTTTAATGCATGAGACCAAAAAATCAAATTCAAATTGTCATTTATAATATAACCGCTGTCGTATACTAGTTGTGTGATGTGCAATTTTGTTCTCAGTCCTGATATTCTGCTGCGTCCGCAGCTATTGAATAAAAATGTTTTGACATTGGGTCAAGTTTGTGTTTTTGGTCACTCGTTTTTTATACTATTGGTATAACTGTCAGTTAAATTAATTTACAGCTCAAGACTATGGTGTGTCCGGTTTGTTGAAAAAAAGTAGGATCTGGTAGTGGTATCCGAATCGCAATGTCTGATTTCCGGTCGCAGCCGTTTAGAAAAGCCGGAGATCTGTTGAGCAGTCGTCCTTATGTGTGTTTTTCACACTTTTCGAAAGCTGACCATAATTTAGGAGCCAACCAGTTAACTAAATCTATAAGAATATGAGCTAAAATAATGTCTTTCGAATATCCAAATGTCGCTGCAAGTGAGAAGAGTGATCCCATCGTGGAGTTGCCAGAAAGCGATGAAGAAAGAAACCCAGAAATTTTGTAGGAGAATTGTTCGGTCAAAAGGACGTACAAGAAAAGAAGAGAGGACCCACGGCGAATAAAGCGAAGCAGCAAAACTATTATGGTAATTTTACATTTTTCAATAGAACAATCTAAATTTGTTTTGTTTTCAGGAGAACGAAGAGGAAGAGCTTGAGGCAAACCAGAAAGAGGGATCACAGTTCTTTATCATTAAACGGGAGCAATTGCTGCTTCTTTTCCAAAAATTTTTTCATGTGGTGCCAAAATTAGCAGTGCGATCAGTCTCACAACCAATGCAACCAATCTCAATGTCAAGTTTAACTGCACCGTTTGTAATATGCGAAAGTACTGGTCAGGACAAGAGAAAATTCCAAATACGAAGCAACATGTGGGAACGCTTCGTCTGGTAGCTGCGGCCCATGTTTCTCCAGTAGCTTACCCGGTAAAACTTTTATTCTTCTCGTAAAATGCTCAGATTTTTACTTTAGGAGCTTTCGAATTTACTGGACGCGGCAGCATTGCAGGTCTAAGCGAAACTACTTTTCAAGACACTCGTATTGCTCGGTTTGGCCCGTAATTGGAGCTAGATACCAAGCTCAAGAAGACTCACTTTTTCAAGGAGTCAGCAGGTATTCGCATCTGGATATTGCAGTTGATGGTCAATACGATTCGCCCGGTCACTGCGCTAATCTTTGTTCCGTGGCTTGCATAGACAACAAATCGAAAATGGTCCTTACAATCTCAACTGTGCAAAAAGATGAAACTGGTACAATCAGATTTAATATTTTCTAGGTTTTGAATTTATTCTATACAGCTGGTGTCTCTAATAGAATGGAACTAGAAGGGGTTAAGAGATGTCTGACAAAACTGGAGGATGCTGGACTAAATATTCACTCACTCACAAGTGATCGGCACGTACAACTGCGATCTTTCTTGCAAAAAGATAAACCACACATCCAGCACTTTTTTGACGGTTGGCATACACTTAAACCGATTCGGCGCACTCTTCACACGGTAAATATCCGTATTTATTTCCATTGGTTTACATTAAACTTTAGAAAAGCAAAAAAAAGTTCAACTCTGAGCTCAGACTAATCGGACCACGACTTATGAGGCATCTGTACCACTGCTCCTCTCTATCCAAAAGCGATCCTGCTATCATCAAAGAGACAGCGTTTTCCGCTCTACTTCATTTGTGTGGAATTCACGAGTGGAAGGCGGTAAATAAAAACTCAACATTTGATTCTAATTTGGCACATTTAATATTCAGGGAAAAGTTGCAGACGTTGTTTCAAGAGAGACTGCTCATTTATACTCAAACAAAAATAAGAGTAAAAGAACCGTGGATCCGCGTGCAATAATTGGTAGTTTTCAGGTAGCTATTCTGTTCAAACAATCTGTTGATATTTTTAAATCGGCAATTTTGGAGGAGGAGTTTACTAAAGTTCTTTGCTGTGCACATCCCATGGCGGATATATTATGGCGGAACAAGAAACTCTTTTGAATCCAGCTTCTAGCGCTTTCGGAATTGCTCTTCAGATCATTAAACCGAGAGAAAAATTCCACAATCACCATCGGCTCCATAGCTGCTGACCAGTTTCGTTCAGACATAATACGGCTAAACGGTGAAAACAGTACTTCTTTCGTTGAGTCATTTTACTCTGTAGCTATAATTTACCGGGCCAAGCGAAAATACTAGTGAGAAAATTTTTTTGCTGAAGTTTGCACGTGTTTTTTTGTGTGTTTAGTGCTAAAAAGGGGTTTACTGCACGAACACAGCTAGCGGCTTTGCATTTTAATGAGAACAGGCAAGCAGAACTAAGAGGAGAGAGATGCGAGACTAGGAAACGAAGCCACTTCTCAAAGGCCGCCAATAAAACCATAACGAAGAGCTTGAAAAGTAACAGCGTACTAAGTGGAAAAAAGACCTTGTAGATGAGGTAATTACCCGAAAATCACAAGATCTACTGCAAGATGAATGGGAGAGAATATGATACATGATGGCATGCCTCTGGATGAAACTGCACAAGCAACTACGGAAGAAAATTGTTGGGGTGATTCAGGCGAAGATGATTCCGATGAATATATTTGAAGATTTGTTGTAACAGTGGCTACATTTATAAGAATTTGCTTACACTAATAAAAAGCTTGCATCAAAAAATGAGAAAATTTAAATTTTACACTGTGCGGAGCACGAAGACAGAAGAGCACATCTAACCGCTTATTTTCGTGCAAAACCAAACCTTCAGACTTGCCTTTATGAATTAATTTGGCAGATAGTGAAACAAACTTCAAAAGTGATGGAAAGGAAGTTAGGAACCTGTTAGATACGTGGGTTCAAGAGTGGTCACGGTGCACCAACAAAAGCCACTGAAAACCACAGCTCTGTAAAATAAAAACACGCTGGAGAATTATTGTCAAGTCAACACTATATTCCTAACAATTTATTGATTGCAACGAGAGAACAGATACAAATAAACAGCATAAATTTTTCTTACTTCTTGGCAGCTTCCATCTTGGCCTTGTGAATCTGGTGACGATCTTCCGCTCCTCAACCAAAAAGGCACGAATGATTCGCTGGCGCACAATAGCTCCGCTCGAACATCACCATAGACACGTAAAACTGTCTTCTTCCGCTTTGTATGCTGCGACAACTCTCGAAGGCGCGATGGCTGAATCTGTAATGGAAAAAAAGCAAAAGAGACTAATTGAAATAAAGCGTCACTTACCCCATGGAGGCGAACTCCAGTATCTTCACACTTAGGCACCTTTCCGATCTTCTTGCGATAGAGCATCACATTTCTTCCTCGGGTGTCTTCGAAATCTTGTCTTGTTCGACTACGTGTTGTAGTACAGTCGACGGCGATATGTCACGCGTTGCATCATTTTTTCTAGCTAAATTGATCACTGTAAAAATGAACCACGTTAGCACTAAAGTAGCTATGAGCTAGGCAAGCAAGACAATATAATTGCCACAACACAACTAGTATACGACAGTGGTTACATTAGAAATGACAATTTGAATTTGAATTTTTTTGGTATCACGCATTAAAGTGGTCCCCCCCTTTTTTGGAAATTCAAATTTCACCGTGTCGGGCACGGCATGCCCCTTTAAAGGGCATACTCACCTGTTTAAATTTGTCGGGAATAAAAATTTTTCCTAATCGTTTAATTTACGTGCGGATTCTTCAGCTTGTTTTTCAACAAAAATCTACTAAAATTAAATTCTGCCTTGTTTGGTTAGAAACCAAGTTAAAAAATACGTACTAATTCCGACGATCAGGAATTTTTTGAATTACAGGGGACAAATTTAAACAGGTGAGTATGCCCTTTAACCAGACAAACAGTTATCCACAGTATCAAACACCAGAGCTACAATTGTAAATTGGAAGTTTATTTTCAAAGGACTATACATTTCAACGCTTGACAATACAACAATACGACAAAATAGTAGCTAGTGATCGCTTTCTTCCTCTTCTTATATCTCTCGACTTTTTTCGGACGTTCTATCCGGCATTCGTATCCAGGAAGAAGCGAGGCCAAACTCGATTGAATGCACTGACCATCTTGACCGAAAACTTGAAGACCTGAGATGACGGCTCGTTGAAAAGTAGAATTTGAGAAGACTAGTCTTATATCAGCTGTGAACTCTCCAACCTGAACACTTAGAAAATCATGTCATAAAAGAAATTAAGACTAACTCTGGTATATTGATTAGTTTCGAGCTTTGACGAATTTGTTCCCAGATCCATTGGCTTTTTAACGTGCTCATAGTATTCCGGAAGCAACGTCCTGTCTACAGGCGCCCAAATGGACTGCGAACTTGCTCTCATTAAGTTTATCCAAAAACGACTCTCAGCATAGACGAACGCGCCCGAATACCTCTTGGCCGTCACCGTGAAGGAAGCACAGCCATCCTCTAAGCAGTAGAAGTAAATTTAGAAGCGGATGATAGGATCAAAAGAA